>VMDO01014536.1:0-54269 GCA_007922755.1 Pedetes capensis | reverse complement strand
TATATACATATATATATATATATATATATATATATATATATATATGTATATATATATATATATATATATATATAGAGAGAGAGAGAGAGAGAGAGAGAACGAAATTATCTTTCCATTCATTTTTTTTAATGAAATGCGTCCCTGATCCTATGGTGACCTGGATCTTCATTAAGTCCACCAGCATCAAAGGATGTCAGGCTTAAGGCAAAATCATTAGCAAGTTCTTAGTCCTAGAAAATAGGTGAATTTTACAAAGTGCACACACTTTAAAAACTCGTAGCTAATAAGTAGAACTGTAATTGTAAAGGAGTGGAGGTGAGACAAAAATAAATAAAACAACAACAAAAACTCTCTGCAGTTAAAATACCACTAAAGAATTTATATAATCCACTGGAAATGTTCTCCAACAAAGTAAATGGTGACTACAGAAATTATTTATACCGAAAACCTTCACTTTGATAACAAGGAGTTTGCATGGAGCTGAGGGTGAATTGAGTTTCATCATCCACCCAGAAATACTGAAGTGATTTTAACTATTTTCTGACCTGAGATACCTTATCTAAAATCATGTTGGGAAATACTTGCGTGTTGAAATGCTACTCTTTGGAAAAGCCCAGATTAGAGGAGGAAAAGTTCCTAGAAGTTATCCACACCCAATACCTCTTAAAAGTTAAATTTCCTGAGATTTGGGGAGGGGGGAAAAAAGCGAAGCTGATCCTTATCAATTAATTAAAAAGAATGAAATAACAGTAGACAAAGGGAAAAAGAGTTAAGAAACTTGAGCTGCAGGAGCACCCTCTCTCTATTCATTGATTAACAAATTAAGGAGTACTGCAACAGAGGGACCAGATGACGGGTAGAAAAGTAGTCTTAGAATTCACCACAGGTTCCGCCTGCCTTCGACTCAGAGGCTGTGAATTGAAAAAGGCTCCCTCTAGATAATGTGCCTCGCCGTTGGTGTCTTGCATGCGCTCTGAGGAGTGGAGCCAAACTTGTACAAATGTGTTAATTTCGTTGTAAGCAAAGACCCCTCACTCCTGCAGTTTGGAGATCAGCCATAAGAAAGCAGCAACTCCAGGGTACAGCTCAGTGGTAGAGCTCTTGCCTCCTATGCGCAAGGCCCTGGGTTCAACCCCTCAGTACTGCCAATAAATAAATAAATAAATAAATAAATAAATAAATAAATACATGCTCAACGTAGTGAAACCGTGATGTTCTAAGATTGCTGCAAAATGCTTTTCACCCATCCACCAGTTCCTCGGCAAATCGCAGAAAGAGGCTGATGGAAACGCAGCGTTTGCTTGGGCAATAGGAGTTCACTAAGGACTCCAAGCTACCCGGTTTGAGCAGCCCGTGCCCCAACAGCATCTCCTGGCTGCCCTCGGCCTCTCTCAGTTCAGTTCCCTCGCAGCCAAAGGATTATCTCTCCCCGACACGTTTCATTCACAGAGCCCCAGAGAAGATGGGATTCGGTTGGAGCTAAGAGCCGGAGAACACGCACGCAGGTTGCTGCGCAAGTTGTTGGAGGACCCAGCGCTACACACGCTGGCTCCGAGGACGAGGGCGGGGGCCTCTCAACCTCTCCACCGAGCACTGCTAGTGGCCAGGCGTGCGTGCAGGGGACGCGGGCTCCGCAGATCCCCGAGCCGAATCCCCAGCGGAGCCACCCGATGAAGTTGGCGCAGTTTCCGAGAGCCCGCGGGCGAGCGAGGGCGGGCGAGGCCGCGCTCCGGACCCGGCGCCGGGGTGGTGGAGGTGTCTCCGTAACGCGGGTGACCCACCGCAGGCGGGGAAGCGCGGAGGGACCGAAACGGGAAAGCCCGCCCCAAATCTGAAGCACACAGTCCGTGAAGTCCCCAAACCGTCTGGGTGCTGGGACCCTGGCGATGTCCCCTTAATTTAGCCTCCCCCCCACCCCCCACCCCGGCCGGGCTGCGGGCGCTCAGCCTCCAGGATGGACCTGGAGCGAAGAGCGAGGGGCCGGGGCAGCGCTGTGCGTCCCTCCACCGCCCCCGCCAGCGCGAAGGCGGGAGCAGGGAAGGCGCCACTCAGACTGTGGCGCTAGGCAAACTGCGGTCGCAGTTCTTCCAAGTTTGCCCAAGCCGGAGGCGCGGGCTGCGCGCCCCGCTCGGTGATCCGTCCTCACTCGGCGGCCGCCCCCCGCGGGTCCCCGGGGCTCTCCAAGCCCTCCTGGCCGCCGCCGACCGCGGAGCGAGAAGGGCGCGAGATCCGAGAGAGGCGGGGAGGGAGGAAGGGAGGAGGACAGGAGGTGCTCCCGCGTGTGCACACAATGAGCCGGCGGAGATGCACACCTTCCCCCGCCTGAGCCGCAGCGGGAGCATCCGCCGCCCCGCGCGGGGACGCGGCGTCCCGGGAAGCCCAGCCAGAAAGTGAGCAGCAAAACTCAGCAACAGGGAGAAGGAAGAGGGCGCCCGGCGGCCAGGGTGCCGTGCGGCCGCCCAGGGCTGCAGCCCGCCCGCGCTTACCTGCGATCTCCTGGTAGGGGATATCCGCCAGGCTGAATCCCTTGGCACCGTACGCCTGGCGGACCTCGCTGCAGCTCCGAGCCTTCACATCCGCCCCGGCAGGGAGGGACAAGAGCAGCCCCGAGAGGGCAAGAATCACAGCCCCGATCCAAGAAGGCATGGTGCGGCGTGCAAATCCAGCTCGGCAAAGCCCAGGGCCCGTGCGCTCTTCACCTTGCCCCTCCAGCCGAAAGCCCGCCAGAGCCGGCGGCGCGCTCCTCGCCGCTGCCCAGCGTCACCCCCTTCCGCCAGCCGAGGGGACCAGCCGCGCAGCCCTCTGGACTGCGCTCAGCAAACTTTTATAAGCCAGATGGAGGATGGCAAGCCAACCGGGGCTGGCCGGGAGAGCAGCCGCCTAGCTCCGCTAGCTTCTCGGACGGAAGACGGTGCGATACAAATGAGAAAGAGGAGCAGGAAAAGAAATGCTTTTCTAAAGAAAACACCATAGGGGTTCAGAGCTACGATCCGAGTTCCGAGCCGCAGAATCCTGGAGCGCGGCGGGCTCGGCTGGCCAGAGTGAGCCGCGAAGGTGGGAACGCGCGCCGGCGCTCCCGGGGAGGGAGATGGACAGGCGGGCGCGAGGGGGTGCGCGCGTGGCTGTCGGTGTGAGCGCGGGGTTCTCTCGGGGCTGTGCGTGCGTGGAGGTATGTGTTGGGGTTGTACGCGATCCCGGGGAAACCTCTGCTTCACACAGACTGAGGGAGCCTGTGAGAGCCCTTCTGAAATAGGAAGAGAGAAATCCTGGAGACAGACACAGGAGGCGAGAGGAAAGGAGAAAGGAGGGGAGAGAGAGAAACGTGCTACATAGTGCACAGCCGAAATTCAGAGGCAGAGTCGGAGGCAAAACCTGGACTGGATCGCGCTCTACTCGGTAGGAGCAAAAGAAAAAAAAATGTTTTTAAAAAAGGATATAGGTTTTTTTCATTCACTTCACATCCTTCCTACTGACCCGAAATGCTACATTTAATGACATAAATAAGCAATCCAGAAAGACAAAGTATTTTAAGTCATTAATTCATATTATTAAGCTATATTTTTGTGGAGATAAAAGCCATCGCATTTCCAATTGTTGCTTTTGCCCTAGTGAAACACAAAGCCAGGGTAGAAATTAACAGAGAGAGGAGCCCCAGGATAGCAGAGCACAACCACCGCTCTTCATTAAATGTCTAATTTCTGTGTGGCTTTGTTCTTGTTTTCTGAAGACAGGTAGTTTGTGAACATACTAGAGACCAATAGTTATTTCTTTTTTAAAAAAAATTTTGGTTTTCAATTCAACAGATCCTTACCTTTTCACCTCATATACTAGTCTTAGCTCAGAAGTCACTAGGTTAGGTTTCTAGTGTGTGAAGGAACCAGAAAGTTAAGAAGAATGGGAACAGATAAGCAATGAATAAGGAAAAAACAGGGTCCAGTGTATCAAAGAAGATATTGGAAAGGGGCTGTGTCCTCTTTACCTCTCTCCAGATTATCTCACTTACTACACTTAATTTCTTCCAAGTTAACTGGATTCTCCAGTAGGGAATCGAGTCACTTTCTTCTTCCTATCTTTTGCTTTACATGAAAGTTCTGTGAAGTGGGATTAAAGTGATGTATTCCTGATGTTGCTGTTAGTGACCAGAGTGACTCAAAATTTAAATCATTCTATTTATCATCACCATCACAACACATTAGGTTCATCTGCTTTCTCCTTTAATCAACTTCTTTCCTAGCACACCAGAAAGACTCTCACTTTCAAGGTCCAGACCCATTTAAGCTTTGAAAATGCTTTAAAAGTGAAGGTGTTACTTACAGTGTCCTTTTCTTCTTTAAACTCCATAGCTAAAGACAAATAAAAAATCCATAGTTAAATATTTCTTTCTGAAAGCACATTTTTCTTTAAATTTTAGAGCAATTTTGCCTTCATGATATTTGTACTAACTAGCAGATCTTACTTAATAAATCATAACTCGTTTTCATCAAAGTCTGAAATCAAGATAATAAAATACATGCTAGTATCTTTGTTGGCAAAGGATGAAAGTTGGTAGGACTAGGAGTTGATGCCATTGCTTCCGTTGTATTTGATAGTATGACTTCCTTTATCCTTCTCTTTCTATCATAGTCAGGTTATAGGTATCATGGACTCCAGAAGTAGGGGGATATACATCCCCATAAGCTTTCTCATTAACTCATACTGAAATTCGTTGTAAATTTCTATGACCAAGTAGTATATAGCAGATAATTCCATTAAAAAGGACATTTGCTATGAAGAATGTGTAAAACTATCATTGTGTTTTAAAATTATTTGAATCAAAATTATTGAATTAAAATTATTTGAATACTTAATCATTAAGTATTTAATGAGAATTCAATATAGCCATACAACAGTAGGCTATTGTACATAGTTCCTACCCTCATAAAATGGCCTTAGGATTTGTAGCAAAGCCAGTTCATGGAAAGAGTTACTAACTTAAGCATAAATAGATTTGCTTAAACCAATGGCAGGGTCAAACAGTTTAGGGTAGGTGTGTGAACTTTAGTCAGACCAAAGAATTAGGTAGCTTGCTTGGTCCACTTATTGGGTAATATAGCACTATTTGAAGTGGTGTAAAAGGCAAAGTCAAACATTCCAGCTAAGGACAACAGCAGGAGCCTGAACAAGGTATTGGAATGAGTGTCACATATTATAGAAGCTCACAGGAAAAGCTTGACTAGAAAGAAGAGAACTCATAGGGAGAAGTAGGCATTTGGCTAGGATAAAAAGGCTTGTCAAAGGGCTTGAACCCAAGCTACAGTGTTTATATTGTGTTTACTGGGGATAAAGAACAAGAGAAATCATCATACAAGAAGAAGCAGTTACAGAAGAAGGAGGAGAAACATAAGCAGGAGACACCCATATAATTGCTTCCCTGGTAAAAGTTTTAGTGAATGAAATATAAACAGAATGGTGGAAAATGGAAAGAACATGAAGATCAGTTTTGAAGAAGGGATTAGCATGATACGGCGCTTGATTCAATATACAAGAACAATCACTAAAACCAGAAGATTCTATTTCATTGGGAAAACGTGGTATACTTATTACTCCTTTTTTATTTTTATTTATTTGTTTTATTTATTTATTTATTTACTTACTTACTTATTTATTTATTGCCATACTGGGGGTTGAACCCAGGTCCTTGCACTTGTATGCTTTGCAAGTGCTGGACCACTGAGCTGCAC
Source organism: Pedetes capensis (assembly GCA_007922755.1). NCBI lineage: Eukaryota > Metazoa > Chordata > Mammalia > Rodentia > Pedetidae > Pedetes > Pedetes capensis. Next base: position 48,549 of record VMDO01014536.1, on the reverse strand, counting down.
TCCCAGCCCATCTTTTTACTTTTTGAGACAGTCTAGCTAAATGACGCAGACTGCCTCAGGTCTTGATCTTGTGATCCTTCTGCCTGTGCCTTCTGAGTCACTGGGATTACAGGTGTGTGCCACTACAGCAGCTAGACTCCTATTTTTACAGCACTTTCACATCTTAGGTCGTTTTTGTAACAATCCTTTTTGTGCATAAGAGGAATGGAACTTCAGAGACTTTGAGTTGTAGAGAGAAAAAGACAGTCTTGAGCAGCCACAGTTGACAGGCAAATAGATCAGCCTCCGTCAATCACCTCCTCCACGGCCATTGCCCCTTCTTCCTTGCTACTCTAAAACTGTGTTTGGGGGCATTGTGCTCCCTCCCAAGGGATGAATCACAATTGGTCTAAGACAGTGTTGGCCATGCTTTTCTTTTTCCATGAAATATTATAGAGATGGTGTAAGAACTATTTCTAGTGTGATTTAAGGAGAGATTTCTGAAAAATATCTTTTCTCTAAGAAAGTGCTTGCAGCCGTGGCCCTGTGGCATCCGATCCCCTCAGATCTCAGAAGCTAAGCAGAGTAAGGTCTGGTTAGTACTTGGATGGGAGACCGGCTGGGAACACAAGGTACTGTACGCTTAGGAGGCGGATCGGGCAACCACTCCCAAAAATCAATCCGCCATTGAAAACCCTATGAATGGCAGAGAAACACTGACAATAGTGTTGTACATAGGGTCGCTATGAGTCGGATATGGACTCCATGCACTTAACAACAGGACAATGAAGAAAGCAAAAGAAATTTTGTTTTTGGTATTGTTGTTGTTGATGTTGTTTGATTGGGTTTTTGTTTGGTTGGATGGCTTTGTTCTTTTTTCCTATCCTTTTCTTTCTTTTATTATTTATTTATTTGTTTGTTTGTTTATTTATTTATTTATTTAATCTTTTGACTCACACTTGCCTCCTTAGATCTAAATGACTGTGAAGGCTGGAGAGAGCCTAGGTCCTCGATTGATTTCCCACTTGAGTCACAAAATCACCCCTGGGCTTCTTGTTAAATAATCAGTAAATATTCTGTAGTTTGGGCTGGGATTTGGCTCAGTGGGTAGAGCGCTGTGCTGCAGTCTCTGAGGTCCCGAGTTCAATTCCCAGCACCGCAAAAATGGGAGCAGGGCCTGGCAATCCACTCCCAAGGCAATCCCGGAACAGTCAGCCATCAAAAACCCTATCAGGGTCGCTATGAGTCGGATACCGACTCCACGGCACCTAACAACAACAACAACATTCTGTAGTTTATGCCATTGTCATTTGGTCATTCTCTTGTTTACAAATAAAAACAATATAGGCATATTTACACCAAACTAAAGGAAGAACTAAAGAAATTGAAGGCAAGGCATAGGGATTCATCACAAATGTAAAAGAACAAAAATCAGGTCACATTGTGGAATCCAAGTTAGGAGATTTTCATGACGCTAACTGCAGTGGACATCCAAGACCAGGAAAATGGGGAAAACGGTACTTGGATAGTGAAAAAGAGACTTCCTGGAAATTTCAGGAGAAATGTTTTAGTAATTAAGTGTGTCCCAAACCGAATAGATTGTATGTGAAATGGATGGGAAGATTATGGAAACACCAAGTATAACTGACTGCAATGTGGCCACTGTATGCACAGGAAGGTTGGTAGTCAAGCTTTTTTCCACAAGAAGCTTCTAAAACTTCAGAAAAAACTGAGAGTAGACATCAAAGGAGACTGAAATTCAATATGATCTTACTGAGCTAGATAGATGAATTTTAAAGTTTTCTTCTCTTTCTCATCTGTATTTTCTATGTTTTCTAAGAGAAATGTGAGTTTCTTTGTGATGAGAAAAAATACATTATTTTAAAATGAATGCCACACTTTTAACATAGGTATACATATCACATGTCTACAGCTGTGCCACCCTGGCATCCCATCCCCTCAGGTCTTGGAAGCTAAGCAGGGTCAGGCCTGGATAGTACTTGGATGAGAGACCTCCTGGGAACACCAGGTACTTTAAGCCTGGGAGAAGGATCTGGCAACCCTCTCTCAAAAAACAATCGGCCCTTGAAAGCCCAATAAAGAGCAGAGAAGCGTGATAATAGTGCTGGGTATGGCAGTGTCAGGGAGTGTTTCACGTGTTGTACATAGGACCGCTGAATTGGATCTGACTCAATGGCACCTAACAACAACATACATATAATATTTGTGTCATATTTTCCAAAACAAAAAAGTTTCCTATTTTTGTATACATGTAAAACAAATGATCATTAATATGTTTTTTTAAATAAAATAACAACTTTAGCCAGTTGCGGTGGCACATGCCTGTAATCTCAGTGATGTGGAAGGCTGAGGCAAGAGGATTCCTAGTTCTAAGACAGGAGCAGCCTCTGTCACTTAGAGAGACCTTGTCTCAAAATAAAAAATGGGGTGGGGCTATAGCCCAGTGGCAGAACACTTGGAAAGTATGTGCAAGGATCTGCATACAACCCCCTAGTACAGCCAAAAAATGAAACCACAACCAAAAAAGTTAACATGGGGAAATTTTTGCTGCTAGTTTTTCAAAAGCTTTGAGTATTTTTTTAAAGAATTTTAGAAAGACCAATTACAGAATTTACCATTGTTTCGCTCAATTGTACTATCTCATGAATGAGAAACCAGATAAACTTTAGTTTTTTTCTTTGTGTTTTATTAGATCAAAGTAGGACAAGCAGGTTCAAATGAAATCTTATGGAAATAAAAGAATGGACTTCAAGTGTTTATTCTACCTCTCAGCTTGGTGCAAATCAAAATTGCTTAGTTAACTTGCTGCTTGAAAAACAGCCTATAATGAAAAAGCTGTCAGAAATTTAACAACAGTAGCTCTACCAGGTGCCTGGATAATGTGAAGGTTGCTGAGTAACAGAGAAAGAAAGGGTAAACGTGGCTGAATAATGACCAGAAATAGTGAAAATAATATTTCATTTCCCTTCCATAGCTTATATGCCACCGAGTCCTCATAGTTCATTTAACATTGTTTGGGCTTTAAGAGTATACCTAGTAATGATATAAATCAATTAAAATTATATCTTTAGGGTAGCTGAGAACCAGTGGGGATGCTTGATCTATTAGAGAAAGCCATTTACAGAGGGACAACAGATTCTCCTTGTCCTAGAATATTCCTCTAAGAGGCTGAAGTCAGAGCTATTTAGTGTCAGAGAAGGGAATCATGTGATCTGCTTAATCCAATTTTTCCCTAATAGTTACGAGGAGGTTTAGCCAAGAGAACTGAAAGAGCTGTAATTATTTAATTATGTTTAGTTTTCATACGTGCTGGACCCTTAGACAATAAGAGTATTTCATACATTTATAAACTCTACTCATACTTACTTGAAATATTACTATTGTCAAGAAAGTGTAAACAAAATGTCAAGGCATTACAATGACTTAAAATACTATTTTCAATTTTCCATATTTATTAATGATCCAGAAGTCTACTGTCCATTGATTTAAGTGATTTTCATGACTAGAAATGCTTCTTAGGCTATTAAGCATGTTTAAATATTAAATAACAAAATATTTACTTTCAAAAACTGGGACTAAGACTACTCTATGTCTTGCACTACAACAACAACAACATGTCTTGCAACAATCTTGGCAAAGAGAGTACTTGCAGAGCATTATTTAATACCATCATTGTTGTTGTTGTTGTTGTTAGATGCCATGGAGTCGGTATCCGACTCATAATGACCCTCATAGGGTTTTCAATGGCTGGCTATTTCGGGATGCCTTGGGAGTGGATTGCCAGGTCCTTCTCCCATTTTTGCATTGCTGGGAATTGAACTCGGGACCTCAGAGACTGCAGCGCAGCGCTCTACCAACTGAGCTAAATCCCAGCCCCAATACCATCATTAGAAAGGCTTATTGTATATCAGGCAGAGTTTCATTTTGATTTGATGGATCACAATATTAATAGAGGCATTTGATAATATCACTATTTAAAGCTCACATACTTTTGAAGTGTTTCCAAATTAGATATGCAAGTGTAAAAGTAACACAAATGGAAACCCTATTGCAGATGAGTGAACTTGCATTTTTGTAGTTCATAAAAGGAGACCATTTAACCTTGTCTCACTTGTTGTAAATTCAAATATTAATGTTTTGAGAGGGGATTCTGTAGCTTAGCAGTAAATTTTACACACCTAGATTATTGGAACCATACATCTTGGCAGTCATTACTCCTAAATTTTCTTCTTTTTTTTTTCCCCCGTTTTTTGCTTTCCTCTTCTTTTCATTGCTTTTGTGAAAGATGAATGGAACTTTGCATGTGTTTTCAGATCATCTGGTACCATAAACAATGACATTCCTTAAGGCAGGCACTTCACATGTTACTAACTTTCATCAATAGAACACATTTACTCTTTAAGGAAATGACTTCTCAGATTTTTAAAGGGTCTGTGTTAATTACCTGGCATTAATTATTTCAACATTAAGCAGTGTGTGAGACTTGGTTTTTGGAAAGCAAATTGATGATTAACCCAGAAAATATTACTGTTATTAATTATTTTACTATATACAGGCCTCCAATCATTTAGCTATTTTCTGTGGAACTTCTGCTTTGAAGGCACCTCCTCTGAAGGAGCAGTGGGTATTACAGTTTTCTGACTGAGCTGTTTTTTCAACCTAATATCTTTACATAAGAAAAGGATGAAAATAATAAAACTTACTTAGAAAAATAAATTATAAAAGTGTTTGATTTGATGAATTAGAATCGGAAGAAATTTTAAGATACTAATTTTATTAAACCTTGTCAATGCTAGGCACAGTGGTGCATGCTTTTAATCTCAGTGACTGGGAAGCTGAGGCAGGAGGACCACAGGTTCAAGGCCAGAGGCAGCCTGTGTAATTTAGCAAGACCCTTCCGGTATCTAACTGAAAATTTTTTTTCAAAAGGGGGCTGGGGTGAAGCGCAGTGGTAGAGCACTTGCAATATATGTGCAACACCCTTGCTACAAACACAAAACAAACAAACAAACAAAAACTTGTCATCTATGATCATACAATTGATATGAAATTACTTTTTAATAATGAGAAGCAATCTGTGTATTCTGTAATTTAGTAATCAGCATATCCAAAGCTTCTAATTTGGGTAGTTTGCTAATAATTTCAAACTACAATGATTAAAGTCATTCAATTCTATTGTAAACTACCATAGATACTAACAAGAAAAAAAGTGAAAATTTTATATGGATTCTGCTTCATGTACTTGTAAATACAAGATGATAAAACGTCTTTGACCTTACCTCATAAAGCAGTAGTATTTTTCCTGTGAAATTGTTGGAGGGGACTAGGAAATATTTTTGAGGCTACTGTCACATACACCTTGAGAGACCATACAATAACTACTTTTGGTCCTAAGAAAGACTAGCATCGGAGAAAATAGCCAGGTTGGTATTAACATACCACTCTACAAAGAAAGGGCTGTTGTTTAGCTCAGTTGGTAGAGTGCTGCTCCACACTCTCTGAGAACCGGGGTTTGATTCCTAGCAAATACAGGAGAAGGACCTTGCAGTATATTTCTGAAGCAATCTTGAAACAATCAGCCAGTGAATACCCTATGAGGGTTGCTATGAGTCGGACTCAACTGGATGGCACCTAATACCAACTACAAAGAAAACCTCAAGGCTTTAAAGGAACCAAATCAATGATGCCAATCTGGTAACATTCCAGTTACTTCATTGATACATTTTATTTTATCTTCTGATGAAGATAATGATTATGTGACTTAGAGATTTCCTTTGAGGACATCAGGCTGATTCCTAAAAAATAACTAATTCTTAATAATGAATATCATCACTCAGGTCAGTTATGAAGTGAATGCTTTTAAAAATAATTCTTATATACCTTTTCAAACTCTGACCATTCACCTTCATCCTTGGAGTGAATATCCAGGGACATCAGAAGTACAAAGAAAACTTGTGCCCTCAAATTACTCGTCCCTGAGAAGTATAAGAACTAAGCAAGAAAATGTGCTCCCTTCTAAGTCAGGAAAACAGCTGTACAATATGTCCAGACAAATCCTGTAGCTCATTCTCTGTCAATGCTAATACTTTCAATTAAATTTGTATGCATAAGTTTTCTGTTGTTGTTGTTGTTATTTAGATTCTTTAAAATATTCAGGAGTGGACTCCTATCTTCCACATGGAGCAATATTCCTGACATTTTAAAAGATCAGTGTATGTTAAATAAAAGCATAATAAATCATTAGGTTTATGGCCTGCATAACAAATAGAAGTTACCAATATTTTTAGATCTATGGTTAAGAAAATAACACTCATCTTGATCTAGGTTATTAATTCATGAGTCTGAATTTAAACAAACTTAACGGCATTGAATTTACATAAAACACCTATGCCAACAACCTCCATTCTTTTTCTCTTTTTCTTTTCTCCCAATACTTGAGGGTTGAACCCAGGGCCCCCCACACACTTTTCAAGTGCTCTACCACAGGTCTGCACCCCTAGTCCATTTTTAATTTTTTATCTTGGGACAGGATCTTATTAATTTATGCAAGCTGTCTCTGGCTTCGAACTTGTGATATTACTGCTTCCTCCTCCCGAGTTACTGGGATTACAACTGTGAGCCATTGCGCCCAGCTCATCATTTTTTCTTTTTCTGTTTTTTTTTTTTGTTGTTGTTGTTGTTGTTTGTTTGTTTGTTTTGTTTTGAGACAAGGTCTTGCTGTGTAATCCAGGCTGATCTCAAACTCACAATCCTCTCACCACAGCCTCAAGAGTACTGAGATTATAGGATCCTCCATTCTTTCTTGTTGTTGTTAGGTGCCGTCGAGTAGTATCCAACTCATAGCGACCCTCTGTACAACAGGGGAAACACTATTGTCCGTGCTTCTCTGCTGTGCATAGGGTTTTCAATGGCAGATTGATTTTTGGGAGGAGGTTGCCAGGTCCTTCTCCCAGCCTACAGCTTCTGGTGTTCCCAGGTGGTCTCCCATCCAGGTACTAACCAGGCCTGACCCTGCTTAGCTTCCGAGATCTGATGGGATCAGATGCCACAGGGCTATGGCTGCAGGCCCTCCATTCTTTACCAGCCACAAAAAAGTAGAATGCACAGAATACACTTAGTTTCAAATAAAACATCATTGTTTTTTACTTGAAGAATATGATCTTATTCATCTCCACGTCCTGAATTCACTTCCAAACAATCACTTCTAACACTTGCTTCTATATTAACTTTGCACGTTATTACCTTTCAGAGGGAAATAATTAAATGTTTGTGAGAGACTAAGTCAAGTATTTTTTAAAACTACTTGAAGAAAAAAGAAGCCTGAGCCTGTAAGTTGGAAGTTCCATCTACTAATGATCTGTTTCCAGGGAGGTGTCTAAAGCAAGCAAGCAAAGAAACAGGAGGCAATGTGCCTTTGCTTTTCTCTCGCCGTTCATTTGCAGTCATAGCCAATCAATGTTGAAGACATTACTAAGCAATCCAGTGCCGTTTGCTTTTAATTGGTAAACTATCTTCCAAAAATAACATCTCTGGGCTTCACAACACTCCAGTCATAGAACCATTAGAGAATGAATGTCTTTACTGTACAGGAGGGCCTCTATGAATAATGAATAGGGCTCTATTTTTCCTGGGAAACAAACATGTACTGGCATGTTCGTGGTAATGAACAGCATTGTAAGTGTGCATAACTCAGAAGGACACTAAATCTGCTCTGACTTCTACCTTAATTTAAGTTGATAACAGTCTTAAACTCCAGAGAGGGTCAAACAACCTTATTTTAAACTTGTAGCATGCTTGCCTGGCTTATATGCTGCTTTCACAAGTTTGAAATGATGATTTAATACAAAAATTGAAGAGATGAAGGATCATGTTGCAGTCTCTACGGAGCAAGACAAGCTCACAAAATTTTGAGAGGAATAGAAAAGAACATTTGAAAGCAGTATTTTAAAAACAAGGATTTCATCTTTATTTTAAACTTAATGAAATCATATAGCTGAAATGTGACTCTCCTAGGCACATATGAAAAGTAGTCTGTGCTGTGCAAATTATAACCAAATTCAGATATTTGTGCAAGACATAGCTCACAAAATAACCAATGAAAAGTAAGATCTGAGACTGTTAAAAGGATAATGACCTTGCAATGTGTTCAAAACTATTTGGCTTTTCCTTCAGAAAGATCATGAAAAGGCTTAATGTATTTTGCAAATTACTTTCATACTGATTTCACTTATAAAGAATATAATTTGCTAGTCTATTTTCATAATGAATGAAACCTTAATGAATCACACATACTTCACCATTCAATGGAAATATGGAGTATCACAACATTGAATTGAAATATTCATGAGAAGAAGGCTTTGACAGTGGGCAATGTGGTGCACACCTGTAATCCCAAGGACTAGGGAGGCTGAGGCAGGAGGCTCACAGGTTCGAGGCCAGAGGCAGTCTGCATAACTTAATGAGACCCTGTCTCAAGATGAAAAAATTTGAAAAAAGGGCTGGGGGTGCAGCTTAGTAGTAGAGTGCTTGTAGAATGTGTACTAGGCCCTGAGATCAACCCCCAAATACTTCAAAAAATTAAAAATTAAAAAAATTAAAAAATACAAAGAAAGAAAGAAAAAAGAAAAAGAGAAAAAAGAATAGAAAAGAAGAAGAAGAAGAACAACAACAACAACAGCAACAACAACAACAAGACTTTGGACTTTGGCAAGAAGACTTCCAGATTTTCTTTTCTTTCTATTTTTTGGAGGTAACACATGTTCACGTTCAAGTTGACTTAAAGGATTAGGTAACCATCATACAAAATTATTATGCATTTCAATTGGTGCAGCTCAAATGGAAAATTTTATATTTGTGTATTGGTCATGCATTTTCACAGGCCACAAACTCAAGTGTAAGCAATGAAACTTATTTTCCTGCAGTGGAACTTAATTTCTATTTCAAGTCTCTCTTCTGCTCAGTAGAAGAGAAGACAATCTTGCCAATTCCAGGTAAATTTAGTTGCATAAGAATTTTCTCGGACAAATCTCTCTCCTCAGAGTGAGTTCTTTGTTTCCACAGGAATATGGCGAGACAGTCAGGCATTGGTGAAAGCAGATCGTCTATTTGGTCATGGTTATTTTCTAGGCTGGCATTCTCTGAGATGTAAATGAGTCTCTCTCTGGGCTTTGGCTGCCAGTTCCACATGATCTCCTACCCAGGCCATGCTATCCCTCTTGTCACATTGGAACCCCTGCACATAAACCAGAGAGTCCTGTCATTAATAGTTTTCGTTCACTCAGTTTATCTCTGTCTCTGTGTTGATCGCACTGGGAAGGTTGAGTTGCCCTTTTGTACTGCTTTGCATGTACCTTCCTCTATTTTCATTCTCCCATGCCATGGCAGCACAAGGAACATTACTGAGACAACAGAGGAGTGTCTCTAGGTAGGCGTTTCAGAATATACATCTCTCCCCCTAGGGGAGCCCACTGTCTACCAGAACACAGCCCCTAGACAGGACACCAGAAAATCATATTGACGTGCTTCCTCCAGCATTCTCTCTTCCCCTTCAGCTAGCATTTTTTTCATACAGGATAGGACAAGGAAATTGTCCTCACTTTCTGTATTTTGCATTCTTTCTAGTTTGTTGCTTACAGCCTATACAACTGAACTCGCTTCCTTCAGATCTTAGACCTCTTGGAGCTCAAAATAACCTTTTCCTATTTCAGAACACTTCTAACTTTTTACAGATCAAACCCCATGGCTGTCAAGACTGCTGCCTCTGCATGAAGTTTAAGAGACTCCTTAGAAATTTAAAAAAAATGAGAATGTACTTCTTATCTCATCTGACAACTTGTACACTAAGTAGATGGAAGGTGTCAGGATGACAAAACCACGCTAAGTGGAAAAAAAACGAGAGTTAATTTCTGATATTTTTTAATTGGTTTACATGTATGTCACAAAACAAGGTATTGAAGGATATGGCAGCTTACAGTTATAACATTTCAAGCACATTTAAAAGTACACTGTGCTGCATCAATTAACCTGTTGTGGTCCCTGACTTTCAGCAGCTATAAAAGCCTATGAGGGACCCTCAAGACACTCTGATGAGCTAAGTAGAGCTGAGTGGGGAAAAACATATGGCAAGTTTCCTCACTAGAGATGGAAATTGTGTTTATCTTGTATTTTTCTGCTCCAGAGAGACATGTACTTGATAGTTACCTTGATCACCTAAGGAAGAATATAAATCAATCTGAGTCACTAAAGGTAGTTCTTTTTATCTCAGTCTCTCACTTCTGGGGGATTGGTAGTGCTCAGGGCCTTCTGAAGGTGTTTAGGGAACCAGCCTGAAAAGAACTAAATCAGCTCTTTTAATATTTGAGGTTCTAAAATACGAAGTGGTAGTCCCAAGGACTGATTTTAGTGCTCATGTGTGTTTTGTCAGCCTTTAACTTGAATAAGTGCCATCATTTAAAATTGGAAGGTTACACACACACACTTACATTTTGTGCTTTTCTTGAAATTTTCAAAGATCTGGCTGACCTAACCTTTAGCTGGAGCCAAGACAAATGAGGCAACCTCATTTAGTCATGGCCCACTTTCAAATTGAGCAACTACACCCCTGGCCTTCCTGTTTGTACCAGCATGTCAGACATAGACGTTTCCCTGCCTACTCTGTCTTCTTCTGAGTTTGTGAGCCTCCGATAATCCCAGAAAAGAGATCTCAATTTCAGGTCTCAGAAAGCTGCAGGAAGGAGGGTGGGTAGAATATGGGGAGGTGTATGGTACCTTCAGATGGTGAGTCACCAGGGCCAGGGACCTATTTCTCTGTCACTTCTACTTTCACCTCTCTTCAGGTGAAAGCAAGGGCTGCCCTCACCTCACCCCACTCTATGTGAGTCAAAGATAGGTTTATCAGCTCCTGAATCTCACAGTTTCAGATGGCTCTGGCAGGAAGTTAGCTCTGCCATCAGCATGCCCCAAATGGCCTCTCCCAGGCCATACTGACACTATTCTGATGCTTCTAGCTGGGGACAAAGGAATGACTCTCCAATAAACTAGGAATGTCCAATTCGGAACACCAGAACGACCACACAGGTGTGACTTCTTGAGCAACTTGAAGCATTTGGTCAGCTCACATCCATGTGTGTGTGTAGGCGCACACAGGAAAGCATATGCAAATGTGTACATGAAGTATACATGTTAAGGTTGGAGAGCACCCCAAATGTGGGAAATGGGGCAGGGCCTATGCATGTATAGGTCTAGACTTGAAATTCTCCACCTACAGGGATGTGACAAGCTTTGCTTCTCAGTCTATGGGCAATACTGTCTGTAGATTTCCACCCATACACTTGGCTCAGACTCTGGGAATGTTATGACAGGCCTAAAAGTCTTCCTCAGTCTGTCATTTTAGTTCTACAGTTTGCTACCCCATTGGTCTCTCTAAATACACTGTTTATTCAGTCAGAAAAAGACATTGTACTAGAAACTTGTGAAACAGTGTAAATGCAGCCAGTGTCTCTGACCTTATGAGTCTCTAGTCTTGAGTTGTATTAAGCTGAGGTCCTTTAGAGTTTAAATTGATTAAAAATGAGTTGAATACCAAGTAAGAAGTGGAACAGTGGAAGGCTTTAAAAGGGCAAGCCAGAACAAAAATTATGGCTTAAAAATTTTAACCTCAGGCATACTCAGCAGCATACATTTTACTATTGTCTCCTTAACAAATATCATTTCAATCTTATTCATCTATATGGTATATGTTTAGTGTAAATATGGACCACCTTATGATCTGTCTTATGGATCAACAGTTGGCTTCTGTACAGAAATTTCCTAAAGGGAATCAAAGCAGCACTCGAGCTACACTTTGAATGATGATTTGGGAACACATTAATTGAAAGACATTTGGTTAAGGAAACCCACACAACAAGACAGAGGAATTTGTTTCTGTCGTGAGATTCCATTATTTTAGTCCCTAAGAGAAGGTCTTGCCTGTTTGACACTCAATTCGGAATTGAGAAAGGAATAAACTCGAGGATTCATAAAAAGATCAGTTTAATGAATTTAGCTTGGCATTCTTAACATTCAACATGTGCTTGGTGTACTCCTAAACCTGACCAACACAAATGTAAATTTGAACATGATGAATATTTTCCAATACATTTTAGAAAAAAATTAATTTCTCCATAACACAATTTAGTATTATAATTGGCCATAAATAGCAAACTAAGCATCCATTACTTAACTGTTGCCTTGCAAAAAAGAACCTAAGATTGTCAGCTTCCTGTATTTTATATTGTAAGTTCTGATTCAAAAGCACTCATAAGATCTAATCTTTCAAGAAAATGAAATTTAAATTAGAACAAGAAACTCTTACAATTTCATCATCTTAAATTGTTAAGGGTCAACATGTAAACTTTGGTTTTGCAGATGAATTAATGTGAACTGTTAGAATTCATTTCCAAGGACTATGAAAATTTTGGGGGAAATGGTAAAGATGTCATATGCATGGCATTAATAACAGTACTTTCAGGTATGTAGAGCTAATAATTTCTTTAAATTTCTTACATTAGTTAGGAAAAGAGAGATAGTTGTAAATGGTGCATCTGTTTTGGTTTCAAGTCCTGTATCACAAACTGGTAGCTCTGTGAACTGTGTAAATTAATTTCTTTGAACCTCGGTTTCTTTCTCTGGATACTGAGTGTGAACTTACAACAGAAGCTCATGGGATTTAATATTACAAAGAATCGTAATTTCCTAGCACATTTTTTGTATATAGTAAGTACTTCTACAAAAAATAAATATTATTATGCCTTATCATTCAAAAAATTAATGGTACATTTATGATAAATGTCATCATATATTATGATCAGAACATGCTACAACTTAAAACTTTTTTTCTGAAGTGTAACACACAAAAATTCAGGTAAGCATTAAGCTCAATTAATTTTCATAAACAAAACATATCTATCTAACAGAAGCAGGGCTTGATATCATAGTGGATAAAGTTAGATTGAAATAAGCTTTGTATTTTAGGATCTTCATTCATGCTCTTAAATACAGATTTCTTTCATTTAACTGTTATATGATATTCTATCAAAATCATATTTCATTTATTTGCTTCCCAAATCATAGATTTAAATGTTGCTTCTAAGTGTTTTTTTTTTTCTTACCAATGGAAAAAATTTGTGTTTTTTGTCCCTTGTTCCTAGTAATGTTAATACCATTCTAAACATCAGTGACATTTCCTTTACTGGAAGAAGAAGGCTTGTTGTTGTTCTTGTTAGGTGCCTTCGAGTCGGTATCCAACTCTTAGCAACCTTCTGTACAACAGGGGAAACACTATTGTCAGTGCTTCTGTGCTGTTCATAGGGTTTTCAATGGCAGATTGATTTTTGGGAGGGGGTTGCCAGGTCCTTCTCCCAAGCCTACAGCTTCTGGTGTTCCCAGGCAGTCTCCCATCCAGGTACTAACCAGGCCCGACCCTGCTTAGCTTCCGAGATCTGACAGGATCAGATGCCACAGGGCTACAACTGCAGGCTTAGTAGTTAGAAAATATGGCCTTCATGAGAGAAGCAATACTAGAGAACACATGATAGAATTTTGTCAGATCAATGACATTTTCATTGCAAATACATTTTTTCACCAACATAAGTGGTGAATATACACAAAGAATTCACCAGATGGAACATACACAAATGACTAGCGATGTGGAAAAAGATGATGGAAAAGCTCAATATCAAAAGTCAGAACAAGACCAGGTGCTGATTGCAGATCAGATCTTCACTGCTCATATGCACTTTCCAAATGAAACTGAAGAAAATTAGAATAAGTATACAAAAGCCAGGGTGTGACCATGAGCATATCCCACCTGAGTTCAGAGACCACCTCAAGAAAAGGTTTGATGCATTACAATGGTAGAAGACCAGATGAGTTGTGGCATGACATAAAAGACATCATTCATGAGGAAAGCAAAAGATTATTAAAAGACAGGAAAAAAAGAAAAGACCAAATTATGTATCAAAAGAGACTCTGAAACTTGATCTTGAGTGAACTCCATCTAAAGTAAAAGGAAGACATGATGAAGTTAAAGAACTAAACAGATTATTTCAAAGGGAAGCTCAAGAAGACAAAAATTAAATATTATACTGACATGTGCAAAGAGCTGGAGATAGAAAACCAAAAAGGAAGAACATGCTTGGTTTTTCTCAAGCTTAAGGAATTAAAGAAAATATTCAAGCCTTGAGAAACAATAGTGAAAGATTTTACAGGAAAAATATTAAGCAATGTAGGAAACATCAAAAGATGATGGAAGAAATATACAGAGTCCTTATACCAAAAAGAATTGATGGATGACCAACCATTTCAAAAGGATGCATACAGTCAGGAATCAATGGTACAAAGTGGAAATTGCCTTGACAGAACTGGCGAAACACAAATCTCCGGGAATTGATGGAATACCAATAGAGATGTTTCAACAAACAGATATAGAACTGGAGATGCTAATTTGTTTATACCAAGAGAGTTGGAAAACAAGTACCTGTCCAATTGACTAGAAAAGATCCATATTTGTGCCTATTCCCAAGAAAGGGAATCCAATCAAATGTGGGAATTATCAAACAATATCATTACTATCACATATAAGCAAAATTTTGCTGAAGATCAATGAAAAGCAACTGCAGCAGTATGTAGACAGGGAACTGCCTGAAAATCCAGCCAGATACAGAAGAGGGCATGGAACCAGGGACATAGTTGCTGATGTCAGATGGATATTAGCCAAAAGCAGAGAATACCAGATAGATGTCTATGTATATTTTATCAACTGTGCAAACACATTTAATTGTGTGGATCATAATACATTATGGATAACATTGCAAAGAATAGGAATACCAGAGCACTTAATTGTACTAATAGAGAATCTATAGAACAGCAAAAGGAAATATTGCCTGGTTTAAAGTCAAGAAATGTGTGCATCAGGGCTGTATCTTTTAGTGTACCTCTTCATTTTCTCTGCTGTACAAATAATCCAAGAAGCTGGACTTTATGAAGAAGAATGTGGCATTATGATTGAAAGAAGACTCATGAACAATCTGCAGATGTTGCAATTCTGCTTGCTGAAAGTGAAGAGGATTTGAAACATTTACTCCTGAAGGTCAAAGAAAATAGCCTTCAGTATGGATTGCACCTCAACATCAAGAAAACAAAAATCCTTACAATGGGTCAGCATGCAACTTCATGATAAACAGAGAAAAGATTGAGGTTGTCCAAGATTTTGCTTTACTTGGTTCTGTAATCAAAACTCACAGAAGCAGCAATCAAGAAGTCAAAAGATGCATTGCATTGGGAAAAGCTGTGGAAAAAGATCTCTTTAAAGTTTTGAAAAGTAAAGATGTCACATTGTAGTTGAAGGTGTGCCTGACTTATGCCGTGGTATTTTCTGTCATATCATATTGTTGTGAAAGCTGGACATTGAATAAAGGAGACAGGAGATGAATTGATGCTTTTGAACTGTAGTGCTGGAGACAAATATTGAATATACCATGGACTGCCAAAAGAACCACCAGATCTGTCCTAGAAGAATTGCAACCAGAGTGACGTGACATACACTTAACCAGGGTGAGGACTTGCACACCCTGGTTTCTTCCTCTTTCTGGATTCCATCTTCTAGGTAGCAGTATCTGGGGTCATGGTTGAATTGCCAACATGGAGCATTTTGTCCAAACCCAGGAGCTACACACTCTCAAGGTGACCAGCCAGGAGACAGGTGCCCACATAAAGGCTCATGTGGCCTCACTAGAAGGCATTGCCCCAGAAGACCAAGTTGTACTTCTGGCAGGCACACCACTAGAGGATGAGGCTACCCTAGGCCAGTGTGGGGTGGAGGCCCTGGCTATTGTGGAAGTAGCTGGCTGCATGCTTGGAGGTAAAGTCCATGGTTCCCTGGCCTGTGCTGGAAAAGTGAGATGTCAAACTCCTAAGGTGGCCAAACAGAAGAAGAAGAAGACATGCCAGGCCAAGTGGCAGATGCAGTACAACCAGTGTTTTGTCAATGTTGTGCCCACCTTTGGCGAGAAGAATGGTCCCAATGCCAACTCTTAAGTAAGTCTCTGTAATTTTGGATTTCTCTAGTAAAACCACTTGACCTAGGCAAACAAACAAAAACACAAAAAATAAAAAACAAAAAACAAAAATACAAAAAGAGTTGCAACCAGAGTGCTCCTTGGAAGTAAGGATGGCTAGACTGTGTCATATATTTTGGACATTTTCAGGAGGCACTAATCCCTGGAGAAGGACATCATGTTTGGGCAAGTGATGAGTAAATGCAAAAAGGAAGACCCTCCACTTTATGGATTGACACAGTATTGGCAACAATGGGTTTAAACATAAAAAAGAGCATGTGCCTGTCACAGAATCAGAGAGTGTTTCATTCTGTTGTACATAGTGTTGCTATGAGTTGATCTGACTCCACAGCACCTAACAACAATAACAACACCTCACCTGACCTCTTTATAAGTAATAAGAGATATACATCTTGCCACTTTGAGATATTATGTTAGAAAAGTGTCCTTTAAATGCTTCATCCTCAGAAGAAAACAAGTCTTCTACTTACCTAACATGCAGATAAATATTTCTAAAAATTCGCCTTAATATTTGACCATTGTGATAGGCAGAACAATGATTTCCAAAAGATGTTCAAATTCTTATCATCAGTACCTGTGAGTGCGTTGTCTTACATGCTCAAAGAGACTTTGCAGATGTGATTAAGTTAAGGACTTGAGATTAGGCAATTGTCCTGGATTATCTAAGTGGGCCCAAAGTAATCCCAAGGGTCCTTATAAAAGGGAAGAAAGAGGGTCAGAGTCAAAGAATCAGAGGACAAAGTGATGTTATTGCTGGAAAGAAGCCACACGTTAATAATGCAGGTATATTCAGAAGTAGGACCATGGAAAGAATGGATTCCTCCTCAGGCCTTCCAGAAGGGGTATGGTCTTCTCAACATCTTCATTTTAGTCCCATATGATCCACTTTGGTCTTTTGACCTGCAAATCTACAAGCAAATTGTAAATAAAAGTATAGACACATTTGTTGGTTTAAACCTAAAGTTTGTGGTAATTTGTTACAGCTATACTGGGAAACTCATGAAGTTGACTGAATGCCATAAAATATCAACACTAAAAACTGCTTTGAAAATGCAAAGATTGACTTTCCTCTGAACTGCTAATATGTTGAGTGAATATTCTCATTATACCACTTCTTAAGACACATTTGTTGTTGTTGTTGTTCGGTGCCATCTGATTGGGTCCAACTCATAGTGACCCTGTGTACAACAGAACAAAACACTCCCTGACTATGTTATACCCAGCATTATGTCAGGGCTTCTCTGCTATTAATAGAGTTTTCAATGGCTCCCATTTTTGCAGTGCTGGGATTGAACCCAGGCCTCAGAGCACACAGAGCAGCGCTCTACCACCTGAGCTAAACCCCAGCTCTAAGGCATGTTATATATCTGAAAACCCTTAGTAACATCGCTGAACTAATAAAATAATATAAAGGGACCAAAAGTGAAGAACAAAGTTCACAGACACTAATTTTTCTCAGAATTATCTCCATAATTACCTAGTACTAGATCATTTTGCTTTTGTTCTTTTCTATGAAAACTATGGCTCTTATAAATAATTCTTCATCAAAGCCACAAAAATTTAATAGGACCAGTGAGAAAAAAAGTACTTTGTTAATCCTCCTATTAACTTATCCTCTTTTAAAAAAATCCATGAGTCTGTGATATTTTTGAAAGTCCGACATCCATGAAATTTTCTTATTGCAAGAAGTTATTTTAAAAGAGACCCGGAAATATTATAAGAGAGAAGTCATAGAAACTCATTTCCTTAAATGGAGGGGAAATAGGATTATAGGCTGCCTTAGTCTATTTTGTGCTATTGTCACAGAATGCCTTAGATTAGGTCACTTATAAAGAAGAAAGAGTGATTCCTTATGGTTCTGGAGGCTGGGAAGTCTAACATCAAGGTGCCAAGCATCTGTCAAAGATGTTCTTGCTGTGGAAGGTGGGAGAGGGAGCACACACACATTAGAGAGTGCATCGGCAAACTTGCTTTTATAACAATCCGACTACCACAATAAAAAACCCACTATTGCAATAGCCATCTAAGACTCACATTCTGGCATCCCATCTTCTCTGATCTTGG
The DNA here is from genome assembly GCA_007922755.1 of Pedetes capensis. NCBI lineage: Eukaryota > Metazoa > Chordata > Mammalia > Rodentia > Pedetidae > Pedetes > Pedetes capensis. The sequence goes on along the minus strand of VMDO01014536.1, from coordinate 30,370 downwards.
AAGCAAAATAGGATCAGGCCTGATTAGTACATAGATAGGAGCCCACCTGGGAATACCGAGTGACAAAGGCTTGGGAGAAGGGCCTGGCAGCCCACTCCCGAAACAAACAGCCATTGAAAACCCTATGAATAGCAGAGAATCATTGACGCTGTGTGTGGCACAGTGTCAGGGAGTGTTTTGTTCTGTTGTACATAAGGTTGTTATGAGTTGGACCCAACTGGATGGCACCTAACAACAACAACCCTGCAATAGTAATATTAATCCATTCATGAATACAGAGTGCTCAGGATCTAATTACTTCTTAAAGATCCCATCTCTTAACCCTGTTGCATTTGAGATTATGTTTCCAACATGTGAACCTTTGAGGACACATTCACACCATCCCACAGATTTGTCAGTGGCGTCTACTCTGATCCAACTCTTAGCAATCCTATGTACAACAGAATGAAACACTACCCAACACTGTGTCATGTTCATGATCTTTTTATGTTTGAACCCATTGTTGGCACCACTATATTTCTTCTCATTTTCAGTCATGTCACATTAGCAAAATCGGGTTCCAGGGGCTTTACTCCATTTCCATCAAGGTCAACTCCACTTTGAGGAGACAACTCTTTCCCAGTCATTTTTTGGATGCCTTCCATCCTGGGGGGGCTCATTTTCTGCCACTATATTTGACAGTGTTTCTTGGCTATTCACAGGATTTTCAATGGCTAATTGTTTGGGGAAGGGACTGCTGGATTCTTCTCCCTAGTCTGTCTTAGTATGGAAGCTCAGCTGAAACCTCTCCACCATGCATGGCCCTGCTGGTATCTGAGACACTGGTGGCATAGCTTTCAGCATCCCAGCAACACACAAACCTCCACAGCACAGCAAGATGAGAGACACGTGAGAGATACCACAGATAGTGCTCGCCAAATCAGAAGTCAGCAAGTATTGTTAAAATAGACTGGTTTTATGCTGAAATGCAATACTGGATGACCATTTATCTGGAATGCTCCCCTTGGTTGTGAAGATGGATCTCCAAGGTGCTTGACAAGTCTGAGATTCTTTGAGTCTGTAACTGTAAACAGAATGCACCCTGGGGAACCTCGTGACTCCATGAGAGTCTTCATCACAGGTGCTTTCAGAGATGCTCTAGGCTGCCCCTCAATACAGAATGGTTCTTCCTTTTTTCTTGACAACTCTTATCCTGACAAGGGTGGTCTTGTTCTTTCTGTTCATCTGATTTATCACCACTTAACCAAAGTCCTCATTCCCTTTGTCTTTTAATCAACAGTGTCCATACACATGCACATGTTCTTGGACTTTAAGGTACATTGTATAGAGAAAGACATGACCCTCTCATCAATGAAAATTTCCATCTCGTTCCTACTGTGTCATTAACATTAGGCAAACAGAAAGCCAATGCCACCAATCATAACATTCTTATACATCCACTCGGTAATCTAATCAACAGTCCATTACCTCCGAAAGACATTTATCAAGCATGTCACTGTTTTGAGTATGAGAACACATTCATGAATAAAAACATGCTTCTTGCTCTCCAAGCATGGTCTAGTCCTGATATAAAGTGGGAGGAATGGCTGGGTGCAGTGGTACATGGCTATAATCCTAGTGACTCCATAGGCAGAGGCAGAAGGATAGCAGGTTCAAGGCCAGAGGCAACCTGTGCAGCTAGTGAAACCCTGTCTCAAGAAAAGGAGCTGGAAGTGCAGCTCAGTGGCACAGGGCTTGCAAAGCATGCTCAAGGCCCCTGGTTCAGCTACTCAGTACCACAAAAATAAATACATAAATAAGTAGGGAAGAATGGCAGATAACATTTAGCAATTCACTTGAATTATTCTGCCACTTTTATACTCATCCAAATAAAAACCCATGCTGTAAACACTACAAATCATAATTGGAATTGCTCTTACCCCTATGTTACATGGCAAGAATAAAGATTCATAATTTCAATGTCAAGAACAGCATCTTGTCTCTACAAAACCTTTTATCTTTTGACAATTTTATCTTATGACTACTTTGACTATATTTATGTTCAGAAAGGGCTAGGGTTTAGCTCAGTTGGTAGAGTGCTGCTCTGCTTCTCTGAGACCCGGGCTTTGATCCTTAGCACTGCAAAAAGTAGTAGAAGGCATTCCACTCCCGAAGCAATCCTGAAGACAATAAGCCACTGAAATCCCTATGAATAGCAGAGAAGTACTGACGTAGTGCCAGACATGGCACAGTGTCAGGTATGTTTTGATCTATTGTATATAGGGTCACTATGAGTTGGACCCTACTGAACAGCACCTAACAATAAAAATGTTTAGAAAGGATGTAAGCATCCTGGAAAGTTTACCTCTGCTGGGGTAAAATTATAATTTTGTACACATAAATAACTAATACAAATATACTTTTATACATATAATACATTTAAATGTATTGCCCTTATTTAGCCTTCATGACAAATGGATCTTGTTGGTGTGGGATCTGTGCATTTTGCACTAATACAAAATTAGAAACCATACTATATGTCTACATGTATTCATACATATATGTGTATGTGTGTATATATATATATATGTATGTATATATGTGTGTGTGTGTGTATGTATATATTGTTGGTGGTATCGTTAGGTGCTGTTGAGTCTGGTCCAACTCATAGTGACCCTATGTACAACAGGACAAAACACACCCCAATTCTGTGGCAGGCACACAATCGTTTTTATGTTTAAACCCATCGTTGCAAACATTGTATCAATCCATCTAGCTGAGCATCTTCCTTTTCCTGTTGACCCACCACTCTCCCAAACATGATGTCATTCAAAGATTGGTCCCTCCTGACCACATGTTCAAAATATGTAAGAAGCAGTCTAGCCATCCTTAATTCCAAGGAGTACTCTGGTTGCAATTCTTCATAAATTCAGCTTTGTAGATTATTTGCTCAACATAGAGATTGAAGATGTGTGTGTGTATGTGTATATATGTATATATGTATATATATGTATATATGTATATATGTATGTATGTGTGTGTATGTATACATATATATATATATATATATATATATATATATATATATATGTTGTGTGTGTGTATGATAGCACCTCCCATATGCTAGGCAAGCTCTCTACCACTGAGCTATATCCCTGGTCTTTTTTCTTTTTAATCTTTTATTTTGAGACAGAGTCTTGCTATGTTACCCAGCCTGGCCTCAAACATCCTGCTGCCTTCTAGGTGATCTTCCTGCCTTCTAGGCCCTTGAGTGCTGAGATTACTGGAGTGTACCACCATGCCCAGCTCAATCAATGTCTTTGGTAGAAATATTTAGAAAGAAATTACCTATGTCTTCAGTAAAGTACAGAAAGTAGCAATAGCAAGGAACATGTATGATTGAATCATATCATTATAATAATTGTATATTAACTTTTATTTCTTATTATAGTTGTTTTTGCTGCCGTTTATTTTCCCCACTAGTGTAGCAATATTGGTGAAATAGCAAAGTCAATTATAGTGGCAATGAATATTATTTGAAATAAAATTTTCATAGTTAAATTATTTGATTCCTGCTAGAACATTAAATCATGGCTGGCAAATAGCTTTTCTTTCATGCACTAACTCCAACGGGCTTGAGGATGACTCAGGTTATTTCCAGCCTTAGAGATAAAAGGTGCATTGCTAGTTTTGTAATGTCTACCATTGAAATCTAATTTTCTAGGTGGGAAAAGGTAAGTGGTAGAATTCATGCCATATATTTGCTCCCCCTGCACTTGCCTGATAGTTAAATAATGTGATAGACTTTTTTGTCTAATGTGAAAATCAGTTTATATGTTAAGACAGAACAAACTGATTAACATGATCTCTTATTAATTGCTAAAATAGAAATTCATTTTCTTATCATAAAGAGCCCTAGAAAGAACCTTTTGTATCAGTGGTTTCAATGATAAAAACTATTCTGGTGAAATGTATTTTATATTTCAAAATCATATCCTAAATTCATGATTGAATATCATGAATTCATGATTGAATATCATGAATATCAAGAAATAAAAGAGCAGTCATAACTCTACATTTTCAGCAAGGTCTGGTTGTCTTTTTATCAGACTTTTCTAAAAGCAGGGATGGGAAAGCATTTCATATTTTAAGAATCAGCAGTATCATAAACCATTTCTCCTGACTTAACATCTTTATAATAAAAATTCTACTATAATAAAATCATTGCTGGGTTGTGTTTTTATTACTAAAATCTCCCCCATGAGGTCTCAGTTCAAAAATATTCTGGGGGAGGCAGACAAATGTCATTTGTGTCAAAGCATAATTCTCTGCCTGCCAAAAAAATAGCATATAGTTTGCAATAGTTGTTGATTTTTTTTACAGACTGATATATAATCTTACATCTTTATAGCAAATTAAAAGATAGCCAGTTATAACATGATCAAGTTATTGCTGTGTTAGGAACCATCATAAATTGTGAGGTGCCTAACATCTACCCCATTCTTTTGTAAGGAAAAAAATGCCCCACATAACTAAAACAAATAATGTGAAAAAAAATAATAATACTAATTCATAATCTTGGTACCTATGAAAAATTGTCACTTTTTATTATAAAATAAAAAGTATTGATTAAATGCTAGAGCCTATTAATTTATATTGTGCTATTTCTAAAATTTGGATACTTATATTATTTTTATCTATTAATTTACTTGTTTGTTCATTTATTTTGCAGTACTGGGGAGTTGAACCCAAGGGCTCATGCTTGCATGCTTTGCTAGTAGGTGCTATACCAGTGAACTGTACCCCCAGCCCATTTTTTACTTTATATTTTGAGACAGGGTCTCACTAAACTACGCAGACTGCCTCTGGTCTTGAACTTGTGATCATCCTGCCTCTGCCTCCTGATTCATTGGGACTACAGGCATGAACCACCACACCTGGCTTTGGATATGTGCATCCTAAGTTAAAACAAAACAACAACAAAAACCAACCGATTTTTTTTTTTCCTGTACTGGGGATTTGAAACCAGGGCTTCAACACATGTTAGGTAAGTGCTCCACCACTGAGCCACACCAATAGTCCCTAGTTTTAATTTTCAGACAGGATCTCACTAAGTTGCACAGGCTGCCTTTGCCTTTGTCCTCAGACTTGAATTCCTCCTGCCTTTGCATCCAGAGGATTACAGGCGTGCACTACCAGGTCACCTTTTTTTTTTTTTTTTTTTTTTGGTCGTGGTTCTGCTAAGTGTGTAAATGACCCCACACTGTAATACTGTAATGAAGCCTCTCTGAATGTGACCTAAGGGCAGCTTCCCATTTATGGATTTAAACAAGTGACAAGCCATCAGGTGCATATATTCATATCCCAATTCCACCCACTAAATTAAAATCTAGCTTTGTACCAGCTATTGGCTAATATAATTATCCAAAATGAAAAAAAATGTGTCTCAGTTCTAGACTTATACAGGCAGATTTCAAATTGCCAAGGGTAAAAATGATTTCCCCTCTTTCTTCTAAAGATGCTCAGATCCCATTCTGTGTCTGGAATTATGGTACACCTGTATTGAAATTACCTGTCCACCTCCCCGGACACTATTTTCCATCTATATATAATGCCATATATAATGCCTTTGACTGTATATGAATGTCACCATTTTCCATATATGTAATTATAAAGTCATCTTTCATGGGGCAACTAATCCCATGGCATGCTTAAAAACTGTAGTAACAATGTTGCTTTAAAATCTAACTCCAATACCCTCTCCAGTATCATTTTCCTTGACTAAAATCTCACACTTGAACTGTACTGGATTTTGAACTGTACTGGATTTTCAGTGCTCCCTGAGTACCTGGCACTGTTTTTTGATATGTCATTTTCGACTGCACCTTTCTACAATATTCTCTCTCTTGTTTTAATAAGTATATTCCTATCACCTTATTACCTTGTTTTCCTGGGTCAATATTTTGCTTCCTTTTTTTAGGGAGTGTTGTTAGGAAAAAGTGCGAAATACTTTCAAATGGGCAAAATAAAATTACTGAGTAGTTCTCAATGGAATTCTCTAGCTGTCACTCTGTAGCTGGACCTTTGAAAATATCTCAATCTGTCGCAACTAGGAGTGTCTTTGACTGTTTTACAACTCAGTAAATTGAAGAAAGGCTATAACAATGCAAATGTTTTTTGTACATAGAAATTTAAATAAATTTTATTCAATAGAGAGATAATTGATTTTTGCCTCCAAGAAAAGGTCATTTCAAACACTACATTTTATTGCCCTGTAGGGTGTGAAACCAATTGGTATCTATTAGCTAATTCAAGTCTCTAAGAACAGTTTTCATCTGCATACAAAATATTCTTAAGCAATGGGAGCAAACAAATGCAGAAAAGATAGAACATAGAAGAGATAAACCAGATTCCCTTTCATTGTGCATTCATTAGCATCTCCATTTCTCTTCCAGAACTGTGTTTCAGCATTGATATGTATGTGATATATGTTGTATATATCATGAATATCCTATATATCTCTATACACACACATAAAATTTGAATTCTACTTTGAACCAGGTTTAAAATCTTACTGATTTGTTAATAAATAAGCCAAATAAAATGTTTTGTATCTATATGAAAACCATAGATTTATAGTTTTGGAAATTATACTGTTTTCAACTTTGGAAGCTCACAGAAATACTTAATGGGAATCACTTGAAAAAGCTAGGTTGTTGGAGATGTGAACCTTATGGGTTATTTAAACCCAGGTTTGAATATTCTTTTATCATTTTTTCACTGCTCCAGTAAATGCCCAAGTGACAATACAATTTAAACTCTGCTGACAGTGTGTCTCTATTCCCCTCTCACTAATTTTGTGCATAGCTCGCATAATAAAATAATTTATTCCGCCTTGGTGATGACAATGATTAGAAAATTTACTCTATGGTGTGATTTTTTGATGGTATCTGTCAGATGGGTATTAGAAAAATGTTCTCTGATAAGTGAAAAATGAGAGGAATCTCCTGCGTATTTTCAATTAGGAATTCTTTGCCCACTGATAAGCAGAACAGATCTTAGCATTGTTTGCATTCGACCTTTGTTTTTGGAAAATTAAAGCTTTATGCTCTCCATATATTGGTAGAATCTACTTGTCTGTGTTCCTGAAACTGGGAAAGGCCTTCTTGACCTCTCACTAAGTGACTGTGGAATGTTTTCCTGTGTCTAGGGGTTTTAATATATTAGATTTTAATCTCTTGAATCAAGAGTTTTGTTTTGATTGTTTGGCTGACTTGCTGGGTTTATTGAATTGGAATGGTTTGTGCCTTTGATTACCTTTGACCAAGCTATTTTACAACTCTGTAAATAATAGACAACTGATAGTAAAACAAATTATTCTGATTTACTAGAATGCAAATGGATTTTTCTTATAGATGCACAATTGCTATTTGTCCAATAGAAAAATCTTTTAGTCCAAAGATTATGTTTCATATTCCCAGTCAGCTTTGCATGTGTAAGTTTTATATATATACATATATATACATATATACATATATACATATATACATATAAATATAAATGTAGAGATTATGTTTCATATTCCCAGTCAGCCTTGCATGTGTAAATATATATATATATTACATATATACATATAAATATAAATATACATACACACACACACATTAATCCTTTAATTTGAACATTCTGTCTAAAGGACCTTACTTTGTATTCATTTGCAATGATTTTTGGAAATGACCCAGTGTATTCACATAGTTGGTTTTTTTGTGTGTGTGTCATGTACATTTCTAGTTATTTAAAATTGAAGGTTTTCAGACAGAAATTCTGAAGGTAACCTTTTTTCAGCTACAATGAAGTAGATAGAGAAAACTGCTGATCTATTTAAAGTCTCATTTATTACTTAGTATTAAAAATCCCTTATGAAATAACATTAAATTCAACTTATGATGATAAAATTTTATTTAGGAACAACCAAATTTTAAGCAGATCAATATTTTAAATGGCTAGTATATGAGTCAGTTATGGTCTCCGCAGCAGAAAAACCAACCCAAACAAACTTAGGAAGAAGAGATATTTATTTGGGGCTCATGGTTATAGGAATCAGTCCATAATTGTGGCTGGGCAGGCATGGCAGTGGCAGGTAGCAGGGCCCATAGCAGACAATCTTATATCTTCAGGAGCTGGAGGCAGAGAGGGTAAAGAGCCATATGTCTAGGATGGAAACTTCCAAGGGCGTGCCCCTAGTGACTCACTTCCACCAAGTTAGATCTACTACCCAAACTCCCAAAACCTCCCAGGACAGCACCACCAACTGGGGTTCCCATGCTAAAGCACATGACCTTTGGAAGACACTTTATATTCAAGCAGTGACAGCAAAGTATGATAAAATTGTGGCAATCTTTAGGATGCTCATCCGGCTTTCTAATATTTATGGATAGTAAGAGGACTTCTTGTAGAGAAAAGTTGAGATATTTTAAAATATAAAAGAAAAACAAATCATTCATTATGTCAGATTTTCAAATCAACTCTTGTATATGTTTTCTTATTGCATGTAGTGCTAATTTAAAAATAAGATGTTAACTCATTGCAGTAGTAAAACAAAGAAAAAGTAAACTACTTCTTTGGTGGGGATGTGCCAAATGGTCAGGATTACAAATATCAGAGTGACATTCCAGACTCTTACTTTCATAGATGTCAACTTCTGATAAACTGAAATAGACACTACCATATATATGATTGAAATGTGAGAGTAAATAACAAAAGTTTATTATATGAGTTTTTCACTTCAGGCAATAAAATTCACAATATTTTTGACAGCAAGAAAATTAATCATACATATTTATCCATGCAGTTATGAATTCTGAACTCTTCATTCTTTTGTACTCATCCATATTTCTATCTAGTATTATTTTTCTTTTGCTGTCCAGCACTTTCCGCTCTGGTTTCCTCCCTACAAACTCAACCATGGTCTCCCTAAGACTTCCATCCTCTAGTCAGGGGGTCCATTAGGCTCTTTGTGGGTTGCCCCTCTTTGTAGGGCAGCCTAGAAACCCTCCAAAGGGAATAAAGTGGGGCAATCATAAGATTCACATTTTCCTTGAATGACAGAGATCACTCTCCTTTCTTGCCTGATATAAAATGCTTGAAACCTATTATTATATCAGTTTTCTGGGTCTTTAGGATTTTTTTTCACATGAGAGGGTAAATTTGGCTCACAATAGCTTCATCTTGGTAGGAAGTGGAAACCCCTGTCAGCAACTTTTAAAAATCACTTTCACTTTTCTTGAGTGTAATACAAAACCAGTACATTTTACATCTCACATCAGAAAACTATAAGGATAGAGTGAAAATATGGGAAAACTATTTATCAGTTTGTAGCTGATGAGCTTACTGTGCCTTGTTTCTTCATTGAGTTTTGCAGTAGCAGAGAATGTGATAAGGTTCCAGATAAAAGTGACTCATTAAAATGAGTCTCTAGGAAAATTTTGTGGGAAAACTGGAGAAAAGAAGGAAGCCAATTCATGATATAGCATTAAGCAAAGTCCACAGAAAGTAACTTTGGGTCAATCACTTACAAGAAAAATGGAGAAAACTTGGTCGTTATATTAGTCAGGGGTTTGGAGAGAAACAGAACCAGTAGGAGATTATTAATTGATTAATTGAGTATAAGGAATTGTGTTACATGATTATGGCGGTAGAGGATTCACTAGATCTATGCAGTATGTTGGAGGCAGTAGATGATCAACAAACTGGTTTGAAGACAGGAAGAGAGACCAAATTCTTCTTTACTCAGCCTTTTGGTTCTATGCTGTCCTGGGGAGAATAATCTGCTTTACTCATTATACCAAGTTAAATACTAATCTCTTCTAGAAACTCCCTCAAAAATACATCCTGGATAACATTTAACATCTGGAATACCTGTGGCCCAAATAAGTTAACACAGAAAATTAACCATTATGATCATACTTCAAAATTGAGAAGTGGGAGGATAGACTACTTATACCTCTTACTTGTCCATCATTGGTTAACCACTGTCCAGGTGGGAGATATGCCCTTCATCTCTTTGAATAGCTTCTTCTTTGCAGGGAAATTTTGTTCTGGCAGCGTGAGGTGGGAAGACGGTAGTGCTGAATGTTGAGATGAAAAGTGAACTGGTAGCTGGGATGTATAGAAATAGTGAAAGTACCTGAGGGGATATGAGCAGAGAAGTAATCTCATCAACGACCCAGGTCTTTTTAAACTTTGATGTGCATATGAATCACCCAGGATTTTATTAAAGTGGAGATTCTAATTCAATAGTCCTGGGCAGGACTTTCAGGTAACCCTGTTACTGTTGTTGATCAACATATACTTCCTCTCCTGGGAAGTCTGAAAAGGAGTGAGGTATGGTTTTTATTTCCTCACCTCTCCTTATACTCACTTCACCCTTTGAGAACACTTTAAGGATACTGAGAATGTCTTTCAAGTGAGACTACTTGATAAATTCTACCATAATACCAACGTAAAAGAAAAGGCAAAATGTTAGATTGGTAGCTGTTAAAGTTATTATTAACCAAAATCCATAGTAAAAAATATACACTGTGACCCAGTACATATATATGTATGCATATTTTTACATCGATCAACTGAAACAAAGCTGTGAAGTTTTAATTATAAGTGTATTCTGTTTCTTCTTACTATCTTACCCTATTCATTCAATTTCATTTCATGAACAAAATTTTTTTTTGTACCACACTGCTAGGTGTCAACCAAGAGTTTAAAAAATACCACCCATATTGTCATAGAAACAGAACTGAGATTAGATAATATTTTTGTCCTGCTTATGAAAAATTGCATTTTTTATGGTCTGTCCAATGCATGTGAGTACTTTGAGGTAGTTAGGAATATGGAAACCTTCAGCCTGTGTTTATAAAATACTAGCTCTATATCCATTTGGAGTGGAAGCAGAATGCTGCCTGAAAGAATGTAGAAGGATCAAGGAGGGAGCTATGGTTCTACAGGGTTACTGCGCTCCACAGCTTACTGAAGTAACCTTCCCTCCATGGCAATTATTGTCACCCACAGACATGTCTGCAGAGGCCCCATTTCCTTAGCCTCTGCCCTAATACCTAGTGTCTGAACCAAGTATTTCTTCCAAGTAGTTTTTCTAAGGGAATCTGCTAAATATATTTTTCTCTCTGTGGTCATGGTACTGGTCACTTTTCTGAGCTTCTTAAACCTGATAGTTGGTAAGCTGTGTAGCTGTCCCACACCTTAATTAAGTTATAAACCCATTTATGAAGTACGTACATATTAAGCACATATTAGGCATCAGGCACATGTGCCACATGTTGGATGTTTGGTGGATTGGCAAGATAGATACATTCTTGCCTTCAAACAGTTTTCCATTTAATGAGGATGATACATAAAACAAGAGGGATGGTAGGGTAAAACATTGTTCCAGGCATACAAAATAGAATCTAAAAGAGGTCAGTAACCTTTTTCTCTAAGGGACTGTATAGTACCTATTTAGAGCTTTGTAGGCCATGTAGTCCCTGTCGAAACTATTCATCTCTATGAGAATAGCCAAAGGTGACCAATAAACCAATGAGTGTGTTTGTTTTCAAATAAAACTTTATTTATATTAAAAATTTCAGCAAGCTAGTTTGGAGAGTGGCCCTTATTCTATGACCCTAAGATTTGTAAGGATCTAGGGAAAGTCAGAGGAGAATTTCTAGATTAACGAGTCTTTAGACCAAATTCCCGAAGACAGGTACACGTTACCCAAGAGAAGAAAGGCCCAGGAGAGTTAGGCCCAGAAGTGAATAAGAGATGGAAAGAAGTGAAAGATGTTCAATGTGAGTATAGCTTCCACTTTTTAGAGATAGAGGAGACATTTGTCATTCATCTGTATATTTCACATCTGAAGCCCCTTTTCATGTGTAGGGAATCCCCCCACATGATGACATTGTTGTTGCAGTGCTGGGGTGTGAAGCTCAGGGTATTTATGCTAGGCTTGTGCTCACCCACTGACCTGCACCTCTAACCCCTTTCTTATTGTTTTTAATTTTGAGACAGAGTCTTGCTAAATTGGCCTTGAACTCATGATCCTCTTGTCTCAGCTTTGTGAGTAGCTAGGATGACAGGTGTTTATCAGGGCATCTGGCTTGCATTCTGAATCTTGGAAGAGGGTAAGAGTCCCTCATTATGTGGGCCAAAAATGGTAGGCACTTGTATTTCCAGTCTTCTTTCTGAGTTAGGCACAGGTACATGGCCTAAGTGTCATCGATTAGGTAAGTCCGTGCCAAATTTCAATTCATAAGCCAGTGATAAAAGTGAGAGGGAAAGGAATCAGGCTGTCTCTGTCTTTGCCTTTCTGTCTGTCTGGCTCTCATTTTGTATCCAGCTGCTGGAGGGAGAGATGAACCCAATGTGAGGACAGAACAATTCAACATTGGGTGCTCAGTCATGGCAGGGATTTCTATATCAGACCAATTATGCAGTGAGATTTTGGGCATTACTCTTGGAAGCTAACATTCATGACTGGTTCCCCAATGTACTGACAGTTCAGAGGGCTAAATCCTGTGTTCTTGGAATAGATTCTTCTTCTCTAACTTTGGGTAGAATCAGCTTTTGTTATCTGCAATAAGGAAATATGTTTGATGAGAGATTAAAGGAGAAGTAATGAGGAACCAGCTTGGCATGGGCTCCTCAAACTTTTAACATGTTTTAGATTCCTTGGTACTGTCATGAGAAACCACTGAAAGATATATTCTTTTATTTGTTTTATTAGTGTTTTTGTTAGTGTACAATTCAGTGGGTTTCATTATGGCATTTCTACATGTGTATATCATTGTTTATTGCTCATGTTTTCCCCCAACTTATTCTCTCATGTAACCCCTGCTACACTGCTCCCACCCCTCCCCACAAATGGTCCCCCTTCTGCTTGAATGTTTTGTGTATATGTATGTTATATGTGTTATATATATATATATTCTGCCTATGAGAGAAAACATGACATTTCTTTCTTTTATCCATTACTTTTTCTTTCTTTCTCTCTCTCTCTCTCATTCTCTCTGTCTCTGTCTCTGTGTCTCTCTCTTTCTTTCTATTTTTTTTTTTTTTTTGTGGTACCGGGGAGTTGAACTCAAGGCCTTGTACATACTTTGCAAGTGCTCTACCACTGAGTTGCATTCCAAACCCCCCTTTTAAATTGCTTATATTGAGACAGGATCTTGCTATATTATGCAGGCTGCCTCTGACCTGAAACCTATTATCCTCCTGTCTCCACCTCCTAAATCACTAGGATTACAGGGAGCCACTGCTCCCAGCCATTACCCAGCCATTACCATTTCTAATTGCTCCTCCCCTTGTATTTAGTTCCTTTTCTCCCCTCATTTCTCTCTCCCCCAAATCATTCCTCTTCTACTTTCATGGCATATATATTAAAATATTTAGCATATATTGAAGATCTGTTGTCCACATATAAGAGAAAACGTGGTATTTGTCTTTGTATGTCTGGTTTATTTCCCTTAAAATGATGATCTTTAATTCCATCTATTTCCTTGCAAATGACATAATGTCATTCTTTATGGCTGAATAACACTTCATGTGTACATATACCACATTTTCTTTATCTACTCATCTGTGGCTGGACATTTTGGTGGATTCCATATCTTGGCAATTGTGAATTTTTATTAGGTGCTGTCATGTCAGTGTCCAACTCATAGTGACCCTATGTACAACAGGGGAAAAGTATTGTTAGTGTTTCTCTGCTATTCATAGAGTTTTCAATGGCTTGATGGTTTTCTTTCTTCTGTTGGGGGTGGGAAGTGGGTTGCCAGGTCCTCCTCCCAAGCCTATAGCACCTGGTGTTCCCTGATGGTCTCCCATCCAAGTACTAAACAGGCCCAGCCCTGCTTTGCTTCCGAGATATGACGGGATCTGACACCACAGTGGTATGACTTCAGGGAATTGTGAATCGGGATCTGACACCACAGTGGTATGACTTCAGGGAATTGTGAATAGTGCCACAATAAATATGGATGAACAGGTATCCCCATGGTATGTTGACTTAGATTCCTCCTGTTATATACCCAGGAGTGGTACAGCTGGGTCATATGGTAATTCTGTGTTTACTTTCATGAGAGCCCTCCATGAGGTTTTCCAGAGTATCTGTACTAACATACATTCTCCTCAGCCTCCTGAAGGATATTAAGGGAGAGAATGATAGGAGCAGATCTGTAGTGTAGAATGTTTGCCATGTAAGCACCCAAAGAAGAGCTTTTTTCTTTTCTCTTTTTTAAAATGTTGTTTACTTCTCTCTGTTCAGCACTTTAAAAGTACTTGATGTATATTAATTAGATAATAAAAGTTTGTTGACTGAATGATGAATTTATGATATTTTTATTTTATTGTGGTAAGAACATCTAATATGAGATGTACTCTCCAAATTAATTCTTAAGTGTCAAATTCATTATTAAAGATAGGTACAATGTTGTGTAGCAGGTCTTCAGAACTTATTCACACTGCTTAACAGAAGATTTCTATCTGTTGATTAGTAACTCCCAAGCCCCACCCCCTTTCTCTCAGCTCTTGGCAAATAGTAATCCACTCTGATTTTATGAATTTGAGTATTTTTAGATACAGCATACAAGTGGAATCATGTGATGGTTGTCTTTCTTTGACTAACTTACTCCACATAGGATGATTTTCTCAAGGCTCATGAAATCTTTAACAAATGAATTGGAAGAAGTGCCCAGATGGAAGGTGGTAGTGGTAAATTGAGTGATGATGGTACGTTGGACTATGTTAAAGAGTTCAGAGAAATATGTGGATTCTAAAGACAAATATGGCCTGCAGAGGTAGCCCTGTGGCATCGGATCCCATCAGATCTCAGAAGCTAAGCAGGGTCCGGCCTGGTTAGTACCTGAATGGGAGACCGCCTGGGAATACCAGAAGCTGTAGGCTTGGGAGAAGGACCTGGCAACTCCCTCCCAAAAATCAGTCTGCCATTGAAAACCCTATGAACAGCAGAGAAGCACTGACAATAGTGTTTCTCCTGTCGTACAGAGGGTCGCTATGAGTCGGATACCGACTTGACGGCACCTAACAACAACAACAACAAAGATAAACATGCAGGAGGTAGCATCTAAATAATGTGCATAGAAATTATGTGTATTTTAAAATGCAAATTTGCTTTGAAATTAAACTTACAATGCTGTAAGCTTCAATAATGAAATGTAATATTAATGCAGAGGGAATTCAGGGAAGCATGCGTTCCGGAGGTTTTTTTCCATCCTCTGTAAGACAGCCTAGTTACACAGATAACAGCAATATCAAGGAGGAATGCATGGAAATAGCTTCCAATGCAAGAAAACAAACAATCCAGGGGTATAAATAATCATTTAGAGCTGGAGAGATAAGCATTATATCAACTCCAGTTTTAAGTCTCCTGCTCTTGCCTGTATTATGTGGGTTATTCAGGCTGTCACTTTTGAAAGCAGTCTGACCATGGATTTAGTTAGGTAGACTAGGAGGATTTAAAAGATAAAACCAGATTGGCATTCAACACTTCTTTCTTCTAAGCCTGTTGGAGACGATTTAATAAAAAGGAGACAGAATATTATTTTTTATAAAATTTTGTTTGGTTGGGTGACCTTGGTAAAAGCAAGTAGGAGAATTTAGAAATTAGTTTAATTGACTGTTATTACCATCCTGCTATTTCCCTGGAATAATTCAGCGGTCATTCAAGTTGATTTGCTAATGGAACAGACAGATAAGGTATGCAGGGCCAGAATCACACTGTATTTCAACAATTTCCCCCAAAACCCGCCTCATCAATTGCATGTCTTAACATAGAATTACATTTAACATTATTAAAACAGTGCTCAGTAATATAGAAAAGAGGTTATCAGTGAACTATTTGCATAATACTCTTTCTGCAATAGCGTGCAGCATTAATATTCTGAAAAACAATCTCTGTGTCCTTTGAAATCAGCCAAACTACTTTGACAAAATTAAGACAATAACATTCCAGGATACAATGGGAAATGAATGTTGTCTGGATTATTATATCCAGTGGTCATGATTTTTTTTTTTTTTTTTTTTTTTTTTTGGTACTAGGGGGTTGAAGCTAGGGCAGGCTAGGCAAGTTTTCCACCACTGAGCTGTAGCCTAGCCCCTTATTATGTTTTTTTTTTTTTTTTTAATTTTGAGACAAGGTCTCACTAAGTTTCCCAGGCTGCCTCTGGCCTTGGACTTTTCCTCCTGCCTCAACTTCCCAATCGCTGGGATTGCAGGTATGAACCACTGTGCCTGGCACAAATGTAACTGTCAATAAGGCACGGGGCCTTAATCTCTTACTAGCTAACAAATTGGGTCAAGTTTTTCACTTTTTCATGCTGCAATTTCAAATTTTGGGGAATGGATGGAGAATAAGCTAACTTCTTATTATCAGGCATCAAGGTGGGGCTTACATATGTATCGAGCCGGCCAGGCTTGTGGGGCTCTGGCAAACCAGTGTCAACCCTCTGCTCAGCCACACAGGCTGGCACACGAGCAGCCACTCCACTTCCCTTGGGATAAATTCTCAGCTTTAAGTTAACGTATTCATCAGGCTACTTGCATGGAGATTAGCCTGTAAAAGAAAGGGAATTGGAGAAGAAAAAGTGTGCTTTGAGAGGGAAACAGAGCCACAGAAAGAAATAGGTGGGTTTCCTCACTGCCTGCTTTCATCAGCCTTGTTTCCAGACTCTGTCAGGCTCACTGAGATTTATTTAATGAAGGTCAGGGAGAGAACACATTAAATGCTTTAACTTGAGAAATAAAGCAGAGAACCTGTGTGTACCACTACAATAAAACAACAGGCTGAAAAGGGAAAATTTCACACAGCCAATAATTTTGTCTCCCTGCTACCAGCTAATCAGTTGTTTGGTTTTTACTGCAGTGACTGATTGTTTGTGCCTCAGCCACAATAAATACAAAGCACTGACATCATTAACACACTTTGATCCCTGTTTCTAGCACAGTGCTTTACAATAGAAAGGGCTGGGTAAATATTTGTTGAATGAATGAAGGATCTTATATGAGGCCTTTCCATTTTCATGGTCCACAAATTCATAGCCCCTTACCAAAGCCCAGCCCTCAGTACTGTCTAGAAACCTTTTCAATTTTCTCTCTCTCTCTCTCAGGTTTTTGTTTTTCAATAAATATTCCAAACCATTCCCAATCTCTTCAAGAGTGGACCCTATCCACGTGATTTCTTTCAAGTTAATTCCCATCACCTACACATTTGTCCACGTGCACACATACCCTTAATCTCTCTCCTCCTGGCTGAGAAGGCAAGGGCTTCTTGTTCCAGCCAGTCTCTCCCCAGGTTCTTTTCTTCCTCTTGCTTATACTGGGGGACACAGTCTTCCTCACTATGTGTCCTTCATCTCTTTTCTTAACCATTTCCTTCTCAGCTGGTGAAAAAGTCTTTTCCTATGAAAGAGTGAAAATCCTCCTTTACCCGTGCGGGCTCTTTCATATTAAAGACAATTCCATCCACAATCAAGATTTCATCTCTTAATTTCAGGTTGAAGAGCTTTCTTTTCCATTTCACAAGTCAGATTTCTCCCATGAAATTTATATGTCCTAATGTCTGCTTGTCACATGGCCCACCACTTCATTCATTCAGTCAACAAGTGTCTGTAGCATATCTACTTGGTGTCAACAATGACTTAGTAATGAGACAGGATGTTAAGTAAAATAGATAAGTGTTTAACCATACAAAGCCTCACTGTTTAAAAATCGTAATGAGATAATCACAAAAATAAATTCCAAGGCAGCTGCAGTGGCCCGTGCCAATAATTCCAGCTACTCCAGAGGCTGAGGCAGGAGGATCACCAGTTCTAGCCTGCCAGGGCAACACAGTGAGTTCAAGGCTAGCCTGGACAATGTAGCAATACTTCGTTTTCAAATAAAAATAAATAAATTTTAAAAAGGGGCTGGGGGTATAGTTCAGTGGTAGAGCACTTGCCTAGCATAGCTAGGCCCTGGGTTCAATTTGCAGTGGGGCAATAAATAAATAAATTCTTTTACCTATTCATTCCAAATGTGAACAGCATGGTGAAAGACAGGACAGTATACATTAAATGGAACATTCCTTCCAAATTCCCTAAGGTTGTTTCTTGTTCAGTATTATCTCTCAGGGATGCTTTCTCTATGCTTCTAAGTCCCCCCCTAAGTTTCCCAGGAGTTGGTGTTGATCCCTACCTTAAACTGGATGTCAATTTATCCTTAAGTTCCACTCATTTTGCTTCCTTTAATCTTTGTCTGCTTTAATGCACTATCACACCATTGACAGAGGGACTTACCTTAATTTCAAATCTGAGTGTGTCATCCATCTGCTATTTTGGATAGGGAAGGTAGTGCTGGCTGCCATAGCAAACAGAACCAACACCAACACCAGAAGCTCAAAACAATAAGTTGTATTTCTTGGTCAATGTCAGAATCTAACACAGTCCTCAAGTATCACTTGTTAGCTCTCTGTGTCTCCAGAGATTTTGTTCTTTCTAATCTGTGAGGATATTACTTGAAGCCATGCCTTTGAGGTCACTGCAGAAGTGAAGAGATAGAACTGAGAATGACAAAGATGATTTTAAGGGCAGGCTCAGGCAACATTTCCATTCATGCTGCATTAGCCAAAAGGTCATATGGACCCCTAGGGGAGGCTGGGGAATGTAGTCTTCTTGGGGCTCAGGAAAAGTCAAGATCATGGGACAGTGAACACCAAGGTAATCTTGAGTGATTTGTTAACTTCTCACAGTCAAAAATTTAAGTTCTAGTCCTTGAATGTGGATTACAAGGCCTACATTTGCATTCTCTTCCTCCTGTTCCTCCTCCTCCTCCTCCTTCTTCTTCTATTTTTATTTTTTATTTTTTGGGGACTGGGGGATTGGACCAGGGCCTCATGCATACTTTGCAAGTGCTCTACCATTGAGCTGCACCCCCAAGCCTCCTTCTTACTTGTTATCTTGAGACAGAGTCTTGCTAAATTCTGCAGGCTGCCTCTGGTCTCAAACTCACAATCCTTTGGTGCCTCTCAAATTGCTGGGATTACAAGCACACCCTGGCCTTTGTTTTTCATACCTTTCCTCTCTCTTACCTTCTATCTTTTTTTTTTTCTGTCTTCCTTTAAAAATGTTCCATATCTGTATTAGTTGGATACATTTTTTCTAGTGGATATTTATGTTAAAATGAATTACTTCTCACAATTTTGTCTTTTAGGTGTCAGAATCAATGACATTTTATAAAAACATTTACAGAAACCTTTGGTTAAGGAAAGCCTTGTTTCTTTCTGTATAAATTACTGACTCAGTGAAGTAGTTCTTGGTGAAAGCTTGACGTTTCAACACATCAAGCATACCCAACAGTTCAGAAATGATGCTTAAAGAGAAGATTTACAGGTGTCAAAACATGTCCTCTGTCTGAACGGGCAGTCCTTTCAAGCTGTCAGGAAGAGAAATGGTTTCTAAATGCTTATTCTACCTCTTTCCTTCACTTTTCCACCAGAGTAAATACATGACCATTCCCAAAGCTGAGATCAGGTTCTGGGTAGAATCAATCATGGGGGCCAGGGCTGGCATCTGGAGGGCTAGAATAGAGCTGGCCATGGCCTAAATATTAGATTTGGAGACTGGGATTGAAGTCAATTTACAGAAGCTCACATCAAAATTATTTTTCTCACAAACCATGTCAATATCACAATTTCTCTATGACATTGTCTGGTATCAGTTGGATTTAGAGTTGAATGCCTTCTAGCTGCCTGCTAATTATACAAACCAGGTTAACAATACCTACCTTTTAGGGCTGTTCTTGGGAATAAATTTGACACTATAGTCACACTTCAAAATGTTGTCTCTTTATTAACTTAGTAATATTGTTAACATTGACAAAATCCATGGCAACATAAATATCTAACACAACACAGGCTATCACTAAGTCTCTTTATATTATTTTTTACTTTCTGACCTTGAAGGTAGTCATATTTCAGTTATTATGTATAAGAGATATGTCTATTATTGTCTATGAGGGATATCATCTATGAGATAGCATTATCTAAGGGAAAAATAAAACCTATTATGAGTTTGTTCATCAACATAGGGAAATGAAGATAAAATGTGATACATCCATGACATGTTGTTCTTTAAAACACTTTCATATTAAACAGGGTGATAGAAGTATGTGTAAGAATTTAAATTTACATTCTTGGTGAGTTATTAACCAATGAGCTACCATAAACTGAGTTCCAAACTATAGAAATTTCCCTTTCTCTCTCTCTCTCTCTCTCTCTCTCTCTCCCTCCCTCCCTCTTTCTCTCTCTCTCTCTCTCTCTTTCCCTTTCTTCCTTTCTTTCCTGCTTTCTCTTTTTCTCCTTCCTTCCTTCCCTCCTACCATACTAGGGAGTTGAACAAAGGCCTCACATATGGTTTTGCAAGTGCTCCACCATGCAGCTCCACCTTTGGCCCATTTTTTACTTTTTATTTTGAGACAAGGTCTTGCCAAGTTACACACTTTATCTCTGGCTTTAAGCATATTATCCTCCTGCCTCTGCCTCTCAAGTTGCTGGGATTACAGGTATGTGCCACTGTGCCTGTCTCCAAACTATAAAAATCTCTAAGCAGGGCTTTGGATATCCCAAATATGACAGAATAATCATGAATTAGGATAAGGGATGTTAGGAACAACTTTAATTGTGATATGACTGATGGTGAAGATCTATGGTTCATTAGCAGGTATAAATGGACCAACAAGAAGGAACTCAGTCTCAAAGTTAAGACATATCAGGCTTGTAAACTGGCATAGGGAGGTGAACTTAGAAAGCAAGGGAGACATCAGCATTGTAAACTGTGGTGGAAGGAATAATGTCCATTCTCCCCTGTTGTTGTTGTTGTTGTTAGGTGCCGTCAAGTTATGTTTGACTCATAGAGACCCTTATAGGATTTTCAATGGCTAATTGTTTCAGGATTGCCTTGGGAGTGGATTGCCACATCCTTCTCCCATTTTTGCAGTACTTGGAATCGAACCTGGGACCTCAGAGACTGCACAGCAGCACTCTACCAACTGAGCTAAATTCCAGCCCCATCCTCCCCTAAACATGTTCATATTATAATCCCAAACTTTTGAATATGTGATCTTGAAGGGGAAAATTACTCATACTTTGCTGGTGTGATTGGGTTCAGGCTCATGAGGCTGGGGAGAGCATCTGAGATTATCCAGGTGAGCTGGATGTAATCACTGCAGTTCTTACAAGAAGGAGGAGGCACCGGTCAAGGCAAGAGGTTGATGGAAGCAGAGCTTGGAGTAACGTGCTTCAAAGATAGTAGAAGAAGTCACCGGTCAAGGATTATGCATGGCCGCTAGAAGCAGAAAAAGGTAACCATGTGAATTCTCTTTATTTATTTTTAGCTCTGTAAGATTTATTTCCACTGGGTGCAGTGGCGCATGCCTTTAATCCCAGTAATCTGTGAGGTGGAAGCAGGAGGATTGCAAGTTAGAGGCCAGAGGCAGCTGCATAATTTGTGAGACCCTGTCTCAAAATAATAATAATAATAAAAGTAAAGAAAATGGGCTTGGGGAGTGCAGCTCAGTGGTAGAACACCTCAAAGCATGTGTGAAGCTCTGGGCTCAACTCTCCAGTACTGCACACACACACAAAATTATTTCCAACTTCTGGCCTCCAGAACTGGAGGAGGATGCACTGTTGGTGTTTGAAGCCACCAAGTCCATGGTATTCTCTTAAAACAGCAGCAAGAAACAAATACATAGACTCATGCCTGCTTTTTGAATACTGTGGGATTCTATGCCTTGCATTGATTTCATCTGTACTCACTCCAACATTGTATCTTACTTTAGTGAAATCATCTGATCTTGATTGTGCCCACAATGAGAAGGCAGCACAGGCACAGAGAATAAGGCAGAAGAGACAGTAACTACTGAGAGTAGAATCATGCCATTTTTTATAGCTTTCTTGAATTTAAAGAAAATAGCTAGGAAATTTGATATTCCGGGATCACGAGGGCAGAATGAGTCTTAAAAACAAATGTTACATTGTTCATCATTTTGCCTTGGTCAACTCCATTGCAGCATGCAGCCTATGAAAGAAATTTATGTGTGTGTACCTACATGGTGATTTGAGGATGATGCTCTTATCCAAATACATGTAATTTTAATTCTTAATACAATTAGGGAGTGTATTTTTTAATAGCAGATCACTAGAAAATGAAACAAGACCAAGAAAGATCCTCCTACTTTTCAAGGAACAAGTTGTCCTGTGTTAGATCGTCCTGCCCTGTGCAGTAACTGTCAATGCCAGCAGAGATGAGGTGGGGATTTTGAAAAACCTTCCTATCCAGACAGCGTGCACTTTTGCTATTTTCTCCACAGGGAGTCTCTGTTCGTTTCTGAAAACTAGAGTTGGATTAGAAATCTCTCTGAAGACACTAGCAGTTTGTGAAGCTACTAAAGACTGTGTGTGGAAGATGGGAAAGAGGTCTTAGGCTGAGTTATTATGGTGGTAGCTTTCAAGAAAGAAAGGGGAAAATGAACTCTAAGAAAGACTCATTAGTGTGATTCCAACTGTTACCTAAACAAAGCACCAAATTACACTTCTCATAGGGTAGTGATGTGAGAATTTTGACTGACCCTTTCACTGAAAATAACTCCAAGTGCCTGTTATTAGGTGCCATCAAGTCAGGTCTGACTCATAGGGACCCATGTATGCTGTTGTTGTTAGGTGCCATCGAGTCGTGTCTGACTCATAGTGACCCTTATAGAGTTTTCAATGGCTGGCTGTTTTGGGATTGCCTCGTGAGTGACTTGCCACATCCTTTTCTCATTTTTTTGGTGCTAGGAATCAAATTTGGACCTCAGAGACTGAAGGACAGTGCTCTATCCACTGAGCTAAATCCCAGCCCCAGGGACTCATGTACAACAGAAGAAAATACTACATGACACTGTGCAATGCACATGATCTTTTATTTGATCCCAAACTGACAGACATGTAGGGGTCAAATTGCCTAGTAAAATAAAAATAGATATTTTGAACTGACTAATGACATGGTGTCTGATCCCATCAGATCCTGGAAGCTAAGCAGGGTTGGACCTGGTTACTCCTTGGGTGGGAGAATACCTAGGAGCACCAGGTGCTGTAGGGTTGGGAGAAGGACCTGACAGCCCACTTCCAAAAAACAATCAGCCTTGAAAACCCTATGAATAGCAAAGAAACACTGACAATAGTGTTTCATCTGTTGTACATAAGGTCGCTATGAGTTGAACACTGACTCAATGGCACCTAACAATAGCAACAATGAGGTGGCAAGTTAATAAGGAAAATTCAGAGGCCATAAACTGGGTGAGAGTGAGAACCCAGAGAGGGGAGCTGAGCACTAAAGTTGGTTTTTGTCTTAAGGGAATTTGCTGAATGAGGAGACATCAAGCTTTGGTTCTTGTTCCTATAAAGCAGAGATCCCCAAACTCTTAGGATGTCGGCTGCATAGCTGGGGTGGTGGGTGAGCTAAGCTTCATCTGTATTTACAGCCACTCTCAATTGCTTGAATCATCCTGAAACCATTCCCTTGCTGTCTGTTTTCCATGAAACCAGTCCAAAACTGTTTTAATGTATCTGGTGACAAAAAGATTGGGGACCACTGGGGTGGAAGGCAAGGTGGGTGAGACACACAGCCCAGGCCTAGCTCAAGGTGAGCATCCTGGAGGTCCTCAAAAATTCTATATCACAAAGAGCTACACATATAGAATGAGTCAAATAGAAATACCACCCCTAAGCTCAAGAACATCAGCTATTGAAATTATCAGGCACAGATATAAAATAAATATTTTAATATATTTAGAGTATAGGATATAAAGATATTAAATGCACTGTTTTAAAATTTTTATTGAAGTTTTATCCTTTGTGATGTTTGAAATTTTTTAAAAGTTGGGGATTGGGAACTAAGACTAGAAGCAAATTTTCTTAACGTGTAAAAGAATAAATACAAAAGTGTACAGCAATATGTTACTGAAAAGTGAAATATTAAAAAATGCTTGCCTAAACACTGATGTCCAGTATCAATATCAATACTTAAATTCAATAATATATGCAGGTTGTAGCACAGAGGCACAGAAAAGTATAGGCCTGAAAGAAATAATGTAGGCTGGATGATTGCCTACAAAGAAAGTTCAAGGAAAACAGTATGTTATAAGTAATGAGAATTTAAGAAATCTTCTAGATATGAAATCAATGTACAGGTTGATGAATTTTAAGACTTGTGGTTTCTGGTCTAGCTTGCAAGGAGCTTAGAGAATTAATTGCTCTAACACCAAATAAAAAGCTAAACAAACTGAAAAATTAACAGCTATTTTTATATTGGGGAGAGAAATGAGGTCACAGGGTACACAGCTTCCCTCAAAATCAGAGAGAGGCAAATACAGACTTATAGCCTACTTGACAGAAATCCATGAGCAGAAACAACGGTGGGAACAAGGCATGTCCTCAAGGAAAACTGTTTTGCCTGATCCTAAGCTACTGGGGAAAGAGAAATACCCAGTGCAGCCAGCTCTAGCCATTTTGTACCACAGAGTAGGGCAAATAAACAGAAAAGCACTTGTGAAGTTCACAGTCCAGGGACACAGGCTCACTAAAAGAGTGTGACCTAATCCTATGATTAGAGAATTTGTTCCATTCCCCTACAGCTTTTACTTAGAACACTGTATCTGTCTTTCAATGAAAAATTATAAGCCATACCAAAATGAAAACAAAACGAAATAAAAAACCAAAAACCAGTTTGAAAAGACACAGAGCCAGATATAACAGAAATGTTGTAATTATCAGACCAAAAATGTTTAACAACTATGATTGACATGCCAAAAAATCTAATGGGAAAAGTCGATAATATACAACAGAACACAGGTAATGTGAACAGAGATGAAAATTCTAAGATTATTTTTAAAGTGCTAGAGATCAAAACACTAAGACAATTGAAGAATGCCCTTCATGGGCAAATTACTAGAGTGGCCACAGCTGAGGAAAGAATCCCTGCTCTTCAGGACATGCCAACAGAAACTTTCAAAACCAAAAAGCATATAGAAACAATACTGCAAACAGCAACACCAAAAGCCTAGGACAGAATCTCCAAGAACTGTGGGATATCTACAGAAGGTATAACATTTGAGTAGTGGAATACTACAAAGAGAAGAAAGAGACGAAGGAACAGGAGAAATATTCAAAGCAATGATAATTGAGAATTTCCCCAAATTAATGTCAGATAACAAACCACAGACCCAAGAAACCAGAGAACACTGTCATGGTGGATAAATGTCATTTTACATGTGTCAAAACCCACAGTGTGTAGAACATTAAGCATGAACCCTAATGTAAACTATGGACTTTGAAGAATAATGATGTGTCAATGTAGGCTCATTGATTGTAACAAATGTACCACTCTGCTGGGGGATGTTGACTCTGTGTGTGTGTGCGTGTGCGTGTGTGTGTGTGTGTGTGTGTGTGTGTGTGTGTGTTGGAATAAGTGAGTACAAAGTAGATGGGAACTCTAATTTCCACTCAATTTTGCTGTAAATTTAGAACTGCTCTAAAAACTATTTTTTAAAGTGGGATTTCTCTATTACAATAGTTAAAAATACAATTTTTGAGTGAAAGTACCATTTGCAATATCATCCAAGGTACAAAATAGCTAGCCATATATCTAAAAAAAGAATTTGAGCAATAACCTCCCCAAAAAGGGCATGGAATTTTCAGATATGATAGTTATATGTATCACTTAAATTGTGCCTTCAAAACAGCTGCACATATACATGGGTCAATTAGCCAATAGGACATTCAACAAAACTATTATTCAAAAATTTGCCATTGTCTATTTAATTTGAGATGCACTTATTCAGTGATCGATTTCTCTCCTATTTCGTAGATGCTCTTGTCTACATCTATCAGGATGCATGTACCAGAACGTTCACTGCAGCACTGTTTTTGATAGAAAAAAATCCAAACACTCAAGTACCCATTCACATTACAATGAATAAATTGTGGTATATTCATCTGGTGAAACCCTAGATCCTCAAAGATGAATAGATTACAATTTGAAACAAAAACTTGATTATTCTCAGGAATGTAATGCTATAGAATAGAGGCAATATGTTTACAATAATAAAAATTTCAAAAATGGACATAATTAACCAATGTAAAGTTTAGGGATACAAACTAAAGTAAATGTGTGTAGGAAAGTAAATATGTGATAACCTTAAATTCTGAATAATGGTTACTTCTGAGGGATGAGGCAATTTTGAAAAGTGTGTGCTATAGAAAAATTGCAGTGTCTCTTTAAAATCATACTTTCTGGAAAGTTTTCCCCAGCAAAGGCTTCTCTCAGTGTTTTTTCTTTATAGACACACCTAGACTGTATCTTCT
Source organism: Pedetes capensis (assembly GCA_007922755.1). Classification (NCBI taxonomy): domain Eukaryota; kingdom Metazoa; phylum Chordata; class Mammalia; order Rodentia; family Pedetidae; genus Pedetes; species Pedetes capensis. Next base: position 3,948 of record VMDO01014536.1, on the reverse strand, counting down.
TAATTTCTACCAAATTTAGAGAATAAATTCATTTATTGACTCACCTATAATTGCTCATCAGTATAAGTGATAAACTTTTAAAAATGTGTGAAAATTGGTGATTGTTTGCTAATAATTGAAATAATACCAACTAATCAAGGATTAGGCTCTTTTAAAAGCAATTAGTTTTTAGAAGGACCTATTTCTTACTACAGTGTACAAAAAACACCAGTGAACACTAATGATTTTCCAGCAGTAATCAGTATACCTGGCACCTAGATTTGGTTTCTAATTAGGATTTCTTGCTAAAAGAAACTCAAACTTTCTTTGGATAAATGGCCAATTTCCCACGTGAGTGATGAAATTACATGTTGATCCGGAACATCTTGTGTCATAAAGTAAGGAAGGACTTGAACACTTATGGGGACATATCAAAAGGACTCCAGAGCACTAGAAGGGTTCCCACTGGACAAATTCAGGACAATTGTGCATAAAGAGAAAAATGTGATAATGAATATATTATACTGAATTAAAAAATAGTTCATGAGTCCATGGTCAAACAAACTGAAAAGATGAAAGGGAGTGACAATGTTCTTTATTGAAGTGTGCTAGGTGACGGGAATTATAGCACTGAAAAAGCACTCACCATTTTGTGCCCACAAATGTAATAATTGACTTAAGGGAAATGTTGTCAAATAGTGCTAAAAACCATTAGGTGAGGAATTGTTGAAAGTTTACACATTTTCAAACTCTAAAAATGTTATTAATTTCAGAGGTACAAAGACAACTTTATCTTTTATTTTTATTTTTATTTATTTTTATTTTTGTGGTACGTGAGGGGTGAACCCAGGGCTGTGCACATACTTTGCAAGTACTCTACCACTGGGATGCACCCTCGGCCCATTGTTTTTATTTTTTATTTTGAGTCAGGGTCTCACTAAATTATGCAGGCTGCCTCTGGCCTCAAACTCATGATCCTCCTGCCTCTGCCTCCAAAGTCTTTAGGATTACAATCATGTGCCACCATACCTGGCCACAAAGTTACGTTTATATTGTAGAATATGGCACACCTTATTTTAGCCAAATGATTGAATCTACTATTAGCATAAATAGGGAAAACAAACAATATTTTCCTATTGGTGTGATGTGGTGAGAATAAATAACATCATATATGTAATATTCTTGTCAAAATATTTAATCTGAATCTATGAGGAAATGCCCCCATGTCAGCTTGCATGCTGTGGGGGCATGCATGTTTCTGTGATACTGAAAGCTGTGCTACCAGTATCTCAGATACCAGCAGGGTCACTTGTGGTGGACAGGTTTCAGTTGAGCTTCCAGACTAAGACAGACTAGGGAAAAGGACTAGGCAGCCCACTCCTAAAACAATTAGCCATTGAAAACCATATGAATAGCAGAAAAGCACTGTCAAATACAGTGCTGGAAAATGAGCCCCCAGATTGGAAGACTGGGGAAGAGTTGACTCCTGAAAGAAAAGTTGACCTTAACGATGGGAATGGAGTAAAGCCCTTGGGACCTCCTTTTGCAGATGTGGCACTACTCAAAATGAGAAGAAACACGGTGCCTGTAACAATAGGTTCAAACATACAAAAACAAAAAGTGTGAGCATGGCACAGTGTCAGGTAGTGTTTTGTTGTGTTGTATTGGATCATTCTGAGTTGGGGTACTCTGAGTTGGATCTGACTTGATGGCAGCTATCAACAACAATATGAAGAAATGATCAAGAAAATCAATTGAGTGTCATTTTGCAACATAATTGAACTCTTAAAATATGTCAATAATAAGGAAGAAACTGCTCTATAGTACAGGACACTGAAGAGATATGAAAACTAGATGTAATATATAGTCCTTAATTGGATCTCAAAGGGGAAAATCTAATAGACGAGATGAAGACAAACAGAGGGAATTTGATTATGTAGTGCTTATCAGATAATATTACTATATTAATATTAACTTTCTTTAGGGCCTTAATGGTATTGTGGTAGTGGTAGAGAATGACCTTATTCTTAGGAGATCCATGGTGAAGAGGTCAGCATCGTGGTGTCTTCCAGATGACTTACCAAAACAGATATAGATATGTTCAATATAGACCTAAAATTGGCAATAGTCTAGGAATTATTCAATTGAAGTTAAGCATACACAAGTATTCACAGGGTATCCCTTGAGCGTTTTAATATATTTAATTTCTTTAAAAATTGGGGTGAAAAGAAACACCTTTCTGGAGGGAAGAAAAAAAAAGAATTAGGGCAAACCAAGGTTCTGAATAAACCAAAGATTTTTCTAGAAGCAAATGCAATCCCATGTTTTAGATTACCTATTGTTTATTTTCTATTGGGACCAATTTCTGAGCTCACTACCAGGGCAATGTCCGTGCAAACTACAAATGGAATTCTTGGCAATGCACACTCATGGTATATGGCAATGCATATTCTTTCACTTCTGCAACAAACTCAGAGTCAACCCATCTCTGGATGGATGAGACTACAGGCCGGTCTTAAACCTTGTCTGGTCATAATCAGGTTATACGCTGTCTTTATTTTCATGTTTCAGTACATCCAATCTGATGTGTAATACTCTATACCTCAGAAGTTTTGGACTCAAATCTTCTTCCCTCTGCACACTCCTTTTTCAGTCTGAGAATCCCGAATAGAGAGGGAAGGAGGGCTTGATGAATATTTTCCATCCTCCCTTACTGAAAGCTGTTTTGGTTCCTTCAGACTTGCAATGGAGTTCTGCCAAAAGGAGATCAGGCATATTGTATTTTCCAAAGATGGCCACAATCATAACTGTTATTCCACATGCTTATGTACAATGTGATGTTGCATTTCTCCACAAAGACGTGAACACTATTTTCAGCTGATGAAGTGTGGAAGAAGTGATTGCTGTGTGATTCTGAGGCTGGAGCATAAAAGGCCATGCATCTTCTGCCTTACTTCCTGGAATAGTCATACTTGGAATCCTGCACTGCCTCCCATGAAGTCCTTATAAAGTGAAGAAGCCAATGCCCAAGAAGTTGGGTGCAGGTTGGTTAGTTATCCTTGTCTTCCAGTCACCTTACCTAAGGTTCTGGATGTGAAGGGAAATGAACCTTTAGTTGCTTCAGCCAGAGTCAGCCTTCCGGTCTTTCTAGCAGATCTGGCAGACATCATGGGACAGAGATAAGCCATCTCCATTGTTCTTTTTCTGATTTTTTGACTTTCAGAATCTGTGATCATAATAAACCCATCCAGAGGCGGGTTGACTCTGGGTTTATTGCAGAAGTGAAAGAATAAATTCATTTTCTTAGCTGCATATGCATTGCTATATAGCATGAGTGTGCATTGCCAAGAATTCTGTTTGTAGGTTGCATGGACTTTCCCCAGGTAGTAAACTCAGAAGTTGGTCCCGATGGACCAACTTCCATTTTCTAGGACAATATTTTACACAATTATAACTGGAAGAGAGAGATTAGATGCAGGTTCTGTTGACTAGTTAAGTTAAAACCTAGCACTGGTGGTAGATCCCAAATTTTGATTCTTTTTCTCATGGGCTCTTTTGTGGCTATTTCAGAGATAGCTTTACCCTAACTCCTTATTGTTTTCTTGAGGCAAGAGCTTTTCTTCATCTAATTAGGTGGAAGGAATAGTATACGCATAAGTCTATTCCAATGTCTCTTTTATTATTGATCTGTTCAACCTCTCTAATTCTTAGTCTTCAATTAGCCTAAAAATGAGTAATGAAATTATGTTGGCAAAATTGTTCAATTCCTTGTATACCCTAGGTGGTCTTGCCTTTCCCTTGTAGAATATAAATCACCTGATCATTCTTATACTTAAATCTTATCACATGATAGTTCCGGGATTTAATACTGAATCTCTGAACTATAGGACATATATGACTACATGAATATTTACGCTTAACACCCTCTGGATGCACTTGAAAAAAATCCATATTGCTTTTCTATTTTGA
>VMDO01014535.1:0-54334 GCA_007922755.1 Pedetes capensis | reverse complement strand
GCAAGAATGGCTAGACTGCGTCTTACGAATTTTGGACATGTAGTCAGGAGAGATCAATGCCTGGACAAAGTCATCATGTTTGGGGGAGTGGCAGGTCAACGAAAAAAGGAAAACCCTCCACCAGATGGATTGACACAGTGTCCGCAACAATGGGCTTAAACATAAATAAGATCGTTTGCCTGGCACAGAATCAGCAAGTGTTTCGATCTGCTGTACATAGGGTCGCTATGAGTCGGACTCAACTCGATGGCACCTAACAACACCACCACCATGTTGTATGTTCTTTGTGTGCAATGGGTATTTAATAAATGTATACTAAATGAGTTTTTGGGCTGGGATTTAGCTCAGTTGGTAGAGAGCTGTGCATCAGTCTCTGAGGTCCCAAGTTTAATTCCCAGCACTGCAAGAATGGGAGAAGGACCTGGCAATCCACTCCCAAGGCAATCCCGAAACAGTCAGCCATTGAAAACCCTATGGGGGTCACTAAGAGTCAGATACTGACTCGAGGGCACCTAACAACAACAACAAATGAATTTTCATGAGGAAGATATGGCTATCCACTGTCAGTCAGCCATTGACAGCCCTCTGAGGACCACTATGAATCGGACCTGATTCGACAGCACCTAACAACAACAAATGAATTTTGGACACCCCCCCCACAGACACACACCCTTCTCATCTTACTGCACAGTCCCCTAGGATTCAGCTGGGTCAGTGGGTCACCTTGGCTGGCTCAGTGGACGCGACTCAAGTGATTTGTCTCACTGAACAGCACCAGAAATTAGTGCTGCAGATACAGAATCCTGTGACACCCTTATGTAACATATTGTATACACTGTATACAATGTATACATGGATTTAAAATTGTATTAAAAAACCATTATTTTCTGAACTTCAGAAAAGTCTAATTGTAACACCGTATACACTGATTTAAAATTGTATAAAAGATATTATTTTGTGAACTTCAGAAAAGTCTAATTTTAAAGACACAATAGCTCCTGGCTCTGTGTGTGTGTTCTAGAGGATGGCATGTGCTCCCCTCCACCCTCAACTACTTACCAGCAATCTAAGCCTGCAGCCATACCACCGTGGTGTTCTATCCCGTCAGATCTGGGAAGCTAAGCAGGGTCGGGCCTGGTTAGTACTTGGATGGGAGACCGCCTGGGAACACCAGGTGCTGCAGGCTTGGGAAAAGGACCCAGCAACCCACTCCCCCAAATCAATCAGGCATTGAAAACCCTATGAATAGCAGAGAAGCACTGACAATAGCGTTTCGCCTGTTGTACGTAGGGTCCCTATGAGTCGACACTGACTCCATGACACCTAACAACAACAAGCTCAGGTGGAGCACTTGATTCCTGCCTGGCTCATTTACAGAGTAGCCAATATCAGTTCCTTTCTCTTCAGGGATGCTGTGGGTAATAAATGACTGTATATCTGGCGGATGCTCACAACAATTTCTGTCTTCACTAAGCACTTCGTAAGTGTTTGCTAAATACAATAAATGGCACTGGAAAAAGGATTTAGCATTTCCTTGGCAGATGTGCTCGGAGTGTTTAATATTATTTCAGTCATTCTTATGAATCTTAACTAATCCTGGTATCCTCAGGAGTAACCATTTAGAATAAATAATGTGTCCTTCCTTTGTGTCTACCAACACTAGCCTGTGGTCCCTTCAGGGGTGGGGACAGTGTCTGACTTCACTCTTTATGACCTGGGTTTTTTATTGTGCCTGGCACGTGGAAGGCATTCAGCAAACAGTTGTTTAATTAATTTCGTATCATTCGAGGGCGGCAATTTGCAGAGAAATAAAGGAAGCAGATAGTGTCCTTTAAATACAGTTTGTTTGGGCCACATTGCCTGCAGTTTGGAAAAGCGAGAGCCATCTCCTCGTTCCATTACATCACCCAGCCAATTAATCAACACTTGAATGAATCCCCAGACAGACCCTTCATGTTGTCTACTTATTAACTTTCATTATGTGCGATGGCCAAAGTGTAATTGTGAACAGGATGGATTATGCCGTAAACTTTTTTCCTATTACACCATTCCTTCACAGATCCCCTTATTAAAGTGTACCGGGGGTGATATATTATGTTAAGAAGGTTTAAAACATAAGGTGACAATGACCTTCCCCTTAATTAACTATGATGGAAACAAAGGTGAGAACAATGATGATGAAGCTCTGCCGAAAACCATAAATCACCCTCCACGAGGGCGACAGGACACAGCTACAAAAATAACCTTGCGATTCACAGGTTAAGCGCGCGCTCCAATGTGCCGCCGCTGCCATTATTTATTTATGCACAGCTCGCTGAGTACCAGGCACAGGAGACCTGCTGGGGAGGACCCGGCTGCTGTGGCCCAAATGACGCTTCAGACCTTGCCTGGGTTGTTTTGTTTAAAAGCATCAACGTTATCAGATAGGATGAGGAAAGAAGTGGGTAAAGAAAGCATCAGGATTTGTTATTGTTGTTGGTGGCGATGGTGGTGTTAGGTGCCGTGGAGTCGGTATTCGACTCATAGCGACCCTGTGTACAACAGGGGAAACACTATTGTCAGTGCTTCTCTGCTGTTCATAGGGTTTTCAATGGCAGATGGATTTTTGGGAGGGGGTTGCCAGGTCCTCCCAAGTCTACAGCTTCTGGTGTTCCCAGGCGGTCTCCCATCCAGGTACTAACCAGGCCCGACTCTGCTTAGCTTCCGAGATCTGATGGGATCCGATGCCACAGGGCTACAGCTGCAGGATTGTTGGTGTAGAGGTGTAATTTACATACGTTAAAACACACAGCCCTTAGGGGTTCTGGTCCATGAGTTGTGACAGTTGCTTGCTTTCGAGTCATGTCCACCCAAAGTAAGTCACATGACAATTCCTTCTCCCACAAGCTCCTGGCCCATTTTCCCAGTTAATGCCCCTCAAGCTTCCCTCTTGTGATGCATTACAGCGCAGGTGAGGTTTGTCTACTCGGATTTCATATGAATTGAATCATATAGCATTCTTGTAACCATATACAACAGCTCTGCTTTGTACATGTGTTGATCTACACATAGCTAGCCTACTGAGGCAGCGCCGTGTGCATTTCTGAGCATGACCTGGCTGTCTTGAACTACCTCAGGCTCTGCCCACGTTCACGTGGTATCAAGAATCACCAGCCTTTGGGGGCCCTGGCACTGGTTTTGATCACCTTCCCTGCGGGGGGTCCCACCCAGCTTGCAGAGCCTACAGGATGTCTCCTCCTTACTGCTGCCTCCCAGCCTCCATCCATGTCCCCAGCCACCCCACTCCTCCTCCTCCGCATGCATTGTTGTTGTTGTTGTTAGGTGCTGTGGAGTCGGTATCCGACTCATAGCGACCCTCATAGGGCTTTCAATGGCTGTTTCGGGATTGCCTTGGGAGTGGATTGCCAGGTCCTTCTCCCATTTTTGCGGTGCTGGGAATTGAACTTGAGACATCAGAGACTGCAGCGCAGCACTCTACCAACTGAGTCAAATCCCAGCCCGTTCCCATTGCATGGAGAAAGGTTTTACCTTGACTGCGTATTTCTCTCTAGTCCAGAGTCACAGACTGACTTCGTTAGGCGGTGGGGAAAGAGCCTTTGATGAAGAGCTGGAATTTTCCTTCAGCCCCTGTGGGAGACTAAAGCAAAGTTCCAGGTTCACCCCAGTGACCCCGTTTCATTAGGGTAACTTGACCAGCCTAGGAACCCACCCCCACTCCTGGGAGTGGCTCTGCTGTCCCGGCTCCATCCCTTGCCATGGACAGCTGGGAATCTCAAACCGCCCTCCTTACATGTCTGCAGGTGGACACCAACTGTCCTCGGTGCCCAGGGATGTTTAGAACAGAATTTGAGAATGACAGGAAGTGGGGACCACTAAGATTTTCACAGTAAATATTTCTATTTTATGGCTCCTTTTATGCTTACGCCATTTTGTCCCGGTGGCGAATTCTATTTTAAAACCCACGAGCACTTGAAGAAACACTCATTTTGAGCAGCTCACCCTGGAGTGTGACCTAATGTGGGTGTAGCCTGGGCCGTTGGGGCAGGGGGCATCTCAAGAATCCTGGTCACATCTCTCCATGAAGTGGCCACAGAGGGTATGACAAGGACCAGCTGCCTAAACACGCCATAGACACTAGCGACTGCTGCCTTCAGCGGGCAGAGATTCCCCTGTGGATGGAAGATTCAGCCTTTGAGTAGTGAATGGTTTTTCAAATTGTGCCTAGTTTTAATGTGAAAAAGGTTTGGTGGGCCCCGTGTCCTATGACCACGTGAAATGGCCACCTGTCACTTCCCTGTCCCCAGGCGATCTGGGACAGCCTGCCCCTGGAGTTCTGCTCTCCCCTCTGCTTTCAGGGGAGGGGCAGCAGAGATGGTTGTTCTGCTGCAGCCACGTTCACCTCCAGAGCTCTGTTGATCCTCATCGTTCAGCTGGAGTCCGGGGGTGCCACAGATTGTAACTCCACACGGCCCTCTTTGCTCCACAGTCCGCACAAAGCCTGTCTGCTGCCGGCTTACCATGGCAGGGGGGAGGGCTTTGTGTTTCTAGAGTCATCGTAGCTGGCACCATCTCAAAGACAGTCCTTAAGGGCATTAGCTCACATGCGGTGGAAAAGGAAACCGAATCGGAGAAGAAGAGAGAACTTGCTGAGGACCACAGCAAGCTTGGGATTTGAAGCTAAACTTCCAGATGTTTTGGTGTGATGAGGTTCCGAGACAATCCCACAGAGCAATGGCCATGCTGATGCGAGAGATGCCAGGGAGAATTCAGTGTGTGGCAGACTCTGGGAGACAGCAGCACCCCGTCCAGGAATGGCAGATTGATACCACGCTGCTTCGGTATGAGACAGAACCACAGAACCACCGCAAGCCCTGCACCAGTACCCGCCTGCGTTGCCTGGGCTGAGGTGTGGCACCTGCAGTAGGGCTGGGGTGCTTCCTATCCCAGAGGATGGGAGACTTTCCTGGGGACAGCTGGGAATATCATGCTGTGTTCATAAGCCCGGTCTGTGTTATGCTGGGTGATGTTCCGGGGGACTTTTTCAAAACTAAGCTGCCCCATTTTGCTACAGTCTGTGATTGTGAAAGAGTGGAATTTCCGGAGCCAAAGCAGTTTAACAAGCTGATGGGACCTGGTACTGGCCAAATGTCTGTGTCCTAAAATGTGTCTGTTGAAGCCCTAGCTTTTGATGTCACGGTGTTTGGGGTTCTTCCGGAGGCAGGCTGGAACAGTTGAGCTCATAGGGCCGGGGCCCTTGTGATGGGATTAGTGGCCTTCTCAGAAGAAGAGGCTCAGAGACTTTGGTCTTCGAATCACAACTGAGGCAGGCGGTGTGAGGACAGGATTGGAAGTGCGCTCTACACCCGGGGCAGGGGTCCTCACTGACTCTCACCAGTGCCAGTGCCTTGATCCGGGACCTCAAAGCGCCTGCCGCAGTCCTAAGCCAGCTTCCCTTGTTGAAGCCACCAGCTGGTTTAGGCAGCTGGTCCTTGTCGGACCGCCTGTGGCCAATTCACGGAGAGATGTGACCAGGATTTTTGAGATGCCCCCTGCCCCAACAACCCGGGATACACCCACATTAGGTCACACTCCAGGGTGAGCTGCTCAAAATGAGTGTTTCTTCAAGTGCTCGTGGGTTTTAAAATAGAATTCGCCACCGGGACAAAATGGCGTAAGCATAAAAGGCTCCATAAAATATAAATATTTATTGTGAAAATCTTGGTGCTCCTATCTTCCTGCCTTCCTCAAATTCTGTTCTAACCTCCCTGGGGACCGAGGACAGTTGGTGTCCACCTGGAGACACATCAGGAGGGTGGTTTGTGATTCCCAGCTGTCCATGGCAAGGGATGGAGCCAGGAGAGCGGAGCCACTACCGGCATCCCTGAGCTTAGACGGCCCTCGTTCTTAAAAAGGGGCTGGGAGGCTTAGGAGCAGGAAGCAGGATGTATTGCCCTTCCCTTCTCAGTTAGTGGGATTTATCTCCTCTGAAATACTAGATGTCAAATGACAAGTGACTTCGCAGAGACACCCATTTGTCACTTCTTGGTCCATGACATGAACACAGTGTGCTGGCCGTTGGCATGAAGAGATTTTCTGGGTGCCACCGCAGAGGTGAAGTTACTCACCAGTCTGGCTCTATCTGCCAGGCCTTGGGTGTGGAGAGCTTTCACAGATTTAAAAAAAAAAAAAAAAAAACATGAGCCCAAAAGACTATTGTCCTCATGTCCCCAAGAGCACAAACGAAGCATTGTATCCGTCTTGCCGAGCTGGCCACAATTTATGCTGAGTGAGTAGTAAAAAAAAGTGCTGATTTCATTGTATCTTTTATCAAGGTACATAAGGGGAAGCGGTGTTCATAAATGCATAGTTTTTACCAGGCGATTTCTTTGTGAGTGCCGCATCAAGCCTAAACCATTTGTTTTTAATTTGATAAATGGTTGTATCTCATTTAATATGCGTGTATGTGTGCAGCGAGAGGGGAATGAGCAAGTAATAAACTACAAAAGAAAGCATTTTTTTAAAAAATAAAATGTTATGTATCTTGTATGCAAAAATCAATGCTTCCTAAATATGCACATGAAGACATTAGGCTGTTAAAATATGTGTTTTTAATCGGGCCATGGCAGGCTGTACCAGAGGAAAGAAGGCACAGTTCTGGGCCTGGGCCTCTGCCCGGGTCCACACCTGGACTGTGGCATGTGGCACTAGCTGCAGGTAGCTGTCCTCACACCCTGCCCCTGTCGGCCCAGGCAGGGGGAGAATGGCTTGGTCTTGGTCCTCGGATGCACAGGGCTCCACACCCAGCCTAGAGAGTCATCACTAAGCATGGTTAAATAAAGGGCTGCCGCAGTGAGGGAATGAGGGCCATCTTTATGACAGGCAAAGGCTTCAAAGTGGAAGCTCCCAGCCAGGCGCAGTGGCGCACGCCTGTAATCCCAGTGGCTGGGGAGGCGGAGGCGGGAGGATCTAAAGTTCGAGACCAGAGGCAGTCTGTGTAACTTATCGAGACCGTCTCAAAACATAAAAAAAAAATGGGCTGGAGGTGCAGCTCAGTGGTCCAGCATTTGCAAAGCAGCAAGTGTGAGGCCCTGGGTTCAACCCCAAGTACTGCAAAAAAAAAAAAAAAAAAAAAAAAAAAAGAGAGTGGAAGCTACCCCACAGGGAGATCACTGGCAGCGTGGTATGTCACGGGCCAGTTTCAGATGACAAGTATGCTCTGACTAGTAGTGACTGCGTGCTTAAGCATTTTCCCGGAAGAAATGGGATTTCAATATGTTTAAATGTCTAAATTAGGTGGCATACAATTAATTACCATAAGTGGTTTTAGTTTGGGGCAAATACAACACAGGCAGTTTGAAATAGGACAAATACACATCATAATTTTGCATATAAACAGACTTACGTATATATACAAAAAGCCAATGTAATAAGCATAATGCAGGATTTTTTCGTACATGAGCATTGAAACACAGAAAAAATCCTTCTGCTGCGGGTCGGAATCCACATGCATTGACTTAAAATCAAATCATGTTTTGCATGCCGGTACTCCAAGCCAGACCTGAGATTAAGGGACACGTTTGATGTGCTCCTTAGAGTCAGGTTTGGAAATTCAAAAAGTCTTCCCAAGCAGAGATTTTGCACCATCCTGCCATAAGGTGGTCCTGTGTCTCCACGTGTGGACTGGAAAGGCCTCCCCCCCCCCCTCCAATCCATCCATCTCCTTCCAACCTGCAGAAGCCGGCGTGGAGCAGAACGTAGCAAAGTCAAACCGGATCGGGAAGAATTTTTTGAAGGTATGTTTGTAGCTATTTTAATACTTTCCGTGCTTTTGCTAATAAGGCATGATCCATGGAGCCACCTTGGGGTAGTCCCTGGTATAAATAACTCCCTTTAATTGCTATCTGTGGCCCGTGGTCAAGTCAGCTAATGAAGAGAGACCTGTGGCAGGCTCTGTTGACCAGCATCGACAGGAGGTTTTTCACTGGTTTCTGCCTGCACTGGGTGCACGGGGCTGATTCGGAAGCGCTTTTAGCACGGGGAGGCATGTGGCCATCTTCCAAAGCTGACACGAGTGTAGACCCCACCTCTATAATGCTGATATGTTTCGTATTTCCCACAGTGGGGGAGTAGAGGGAGATGTTAGACCATCGAGACTATGCTGCAGAAAAGGCGTCTTTACACATTCCATACCTAGGCTCAGTACTCCAAATCACCATTCCCATTGAAATTACTTTTTTTTTTTTTTTTTGCGGTACTGGGGGTTGAACCCAGGGCCTCGTGCCTGCATGCTTTGCAAGTGCTGGACCACTGAGCTGCACCCCAGCCCCCCCCTTTTTTTTTTAAATTTTTTGGGACAGGGTCTCACTAAGTGACGCAGACTGCCTCTGGTCTCGAACTTGCGATCCTCCTGCCTCCGCCTCCCAAGCCACTGGGATTACTGGAGTGCGCCACCGTGCCCGTCTAAAATTACTTATTTTTTGTTTATGCTTTTCTTGGGCATCTTTAATAGATTCCTGTCTGTCAGAAACTTGGCACAATTATGAATGAGCATCTCTGAAATTAATATTTTAGAAAGAAGGCAAGAAATACCTTTTGCTCTGAGTGACTTTATGGAATTAAAGGAGGGGGGAGCCATGCCATCAACCCAGGGGAAACAATTTTGTCAAATTACTAATCGCGCTGTTGTGTAGATGGATGACCCCCTCATTCTGTATCCAGCTGCATTTCTGAACTGTATTCAATGGTGTCAGATGCAGAGGGAAGGCCAATGATAATTTGGGAGCTGTCTAATGGAAAATATCAAATCTCCCTTCGGAATCAGTATCTCACGAAACACCGCGTTAAGTTAGTCTTCCTCTCTTTGTAAGACTCGGAAGGGAGCCCGTGTCTATCCAAAGTGTTCCCAATGAGAGACGGAGACCTGAGCCACTGCAAGCGCAAAGGATTTTATTGTCCAACGCATCAGGGTCTGCCAAGCCCTTTCGAATCGGAGAGACCCCGAAATGCAGAAGCGAGGGTCTTTTATGCCCTTACAGAAGCTGAAGCGGTGGGTTAGCTGACTTGTAAAATCCTAATTGGTTACATTAGTTAACTTTTGAACTGGTTGGCTCGGGCAATTAAAGAGGCGCATGCGGGAAGGCGCAAGGGAACTTGTTTCGAATTGATTGGGGGGAGGTTGGCGGGGTTGTCGGGGTGGGTACTGATTGGGCAAGTTTGGAGGAATTCAAAAAATACTCTCAGGGCAGGATTCTGGAAAGTTTCAACCGTCTGGGTCCGGATGACCTATGGCCAGTACATTCTTGCAGTTTATGTTTATCTCAGAATTCCCTACCTAGGTAGTTCCTTTTCAGAGAACCCCCCCCCCCCAGGTCAGGAAATTGAAACTTGAGCAGACTTAATTATGTTGTTGTTGTTGTTAGATGCCGTCGAGTCGGTATCCAACTCATAGCGACCCTCATAGGGTTTTCAATGGCTGAGTGTTTTGGGATTGCCTTGGGAATGGATTGCCAGGTCCTTCTCTCATTTTTGCGGCGCTGAGAATTGAACTCAGGACCTCAGAGACTGCAGCGCAGCGCTCTACCAACTGAGCTAAATCCCAGCCCAGACTTAATTATACAGGAACTTTAAACAAGCATTGTAAGACTTCAAGGAAACATTTTGAATTGTTAGTGAGCTCCAAGCATTCATAGGGAGGGGGAGGAGGAGATGGTAGCATCCTTCATCTTTTGTTCTCACTTTCTTGAAGACAATAAAATATTTGGTTAGATAATTTTAGTGGCAATGTAATGCGAACGACTGGCTTTTTCTTTATGAATATCCAAGGAAACAATGAAGAACTGGATACATTTACCAGGCTTGAGAAGAGCACTTTGCAACTCCGCAGGACACGTGGATGTGCGCGTGAGCACATTTATTCTCCCAGGTGGCAGCTTTAGGGGCCCCGTGATCCTGACCAGACATCACCCTTTCTTATCATGCAAGCTCATCAGGGCTGCATCTTCTCAGCTTGTGTGGCACGAATCAAGAAAATCTCCATGAAGAGGGATTCTTCGTTAGCGGGGTGCATAAGGAAAATGCAAGAGGGCAGAGTGAATCAAAAATGGCAGACATAAACTGCCACCCCACCGTGGATGGCTCTGTGTGGAAATCCTACACCTGTGGGTTGCCGGCACAGGCGATCTTGCACTGGGGTACTCACTGGGCAGGATTTTCCCAGCACACTCCTAATGAACCACATTCACCCTTTCCGAGGCACATTTTTTATCTTAGGTCACTAAGATCCCAACGGGACTCTGTGGCAGTTATTCAAATTCGCCACCAGGAACTGACTTGAGCATGGTCTTTAAGAGAAGATTAATGGTAATAATTACAGCCTTAAAATACTTGAAGGCTGAAAACCATCACTTTCTAAAACAGAGAAAATTTTAAAATGATGCAACGGATATGCAGATTCCTAGGCTTTCGTGGGTTTTCACCTAATATATGAAAATTAGATGGATTAACTTGAAGAACTGGAACAAGACTTAACTCAGAGGAACCCATTTTCATATTGACACTCTTTTCCTTCTGCAGTGAACAGGCAAAACGTTGTCTACCTAAATGGGGAGACAACTTTCAAATTTAGAAATAAGAGGAAAGAGATCCTTGTCCCTTGCCCAATGTTTACTTAACATACTTTGGATTTATTTCCTGGTATGTTTTGCACAAGTCTAAAATTAACCATTGAAAGGCATAAGGATCATATGTGAAGTGTTATAATTAGAGATTGTAAGTAATGTGTTTATTACCTTTTTTCTAATCTTAAGAAAGTTAAAGGAAAAAGTAGACTGCCTTTTGGCAGTCATGCCATTTAATTTTTCATTAGAAATGTACTTGCCTCCATTCCGAGGAAGCCAACCCATGCACGTAATTTCTATTTCCTGGTCAGAAGCAGGAGAATCATGTGTGTATCGGGGGCCTCTTTAGGGTTAGCGTAGTTCAGTCGGGACTCACTTCTGAGTTTGAAAAACATTCTTCATGTATCCAAGGCTGAGGCTCACACAGCAGATGCTTAGTGATAAATATGATGTCTTCCTGTTCGTTTAATCCATTCTAGTCACATTTAAGATCAGAAATAAACGCAGAGAGGCCTTTAAGTCCTTAGAGACGGTGTTAATTGCTCGTGTTGGTGACTGAAATAGAAACCATCAGCCATCATAACAGGTACTGAGCTCGCTGTGGCTGTGCCCTGCCCTTGCTCCAGCATGCCTGACTTCCCTTCAGACTAAATTGAAACAGTAGATTGTGTGGTTTGTGCATCATTTTCCCCACATGATGAATACAAGGGACCTACTAAGAGCAGTAGTTAGTAGATTAAGGGATGGATGTGAGGTGGGGCCGTCCAGCAGGCTGGCTTTCAAGGGCTTTTCGAAAAAGCTTTCTTAAAGGAACGGGCTATCGATGTGGGTCTATCAGGCAGAAGCAGCAGCCTTTATTCTAAACTTAGAGACCCTGTGTTAAGCGAGTACTATAAATAAAAGGTTGAGGGTAGAGTTTGAATCGCCGGATGTATTTTCCAGTGAGAATTGAAAACACATAATTTATTATGGTTACATAAAATTGTCAGTTCCTTATGACCAAGGGAAACTGCACTGTGGTGAAATACAAAAGTTAATAAGTCATTGTGTTTAATCACTTCACTGGGAGTCAAGCTTGCACAACTATGTACGGGTTTGTCTAAACGGCATAGCAGAGTCTGTCGTTCCTCAGGGGCAGACAGGAAAACTACTTGGAGATCAGATGGCGGTGGGAGAGATAGCAGCGATGGCATGCTTAGCCTTGTTTTGTCTTCTCTTATGTAGATAGATGATAGATAGATAGAGATGAAAAAAATATATGAGAGAGGGAGAGAGGGAGAGAGGGGGTAGAGAGAGAGGAGATGGGTAAGGGGGTCATGTGAGAAGGATGAGGATTGTTCTTTCAGCTAGAATAATGGAAGAACATGATCCAAACCCTGTGTATGTGTGTGTGTTGTGTGTGTTGTGTGTGTGTGTGTGTTGTGTGTGCATATGCTGTGTACATGAGTGTGCATACACGTGGACATTTTCTTCCTGTAAAATCTTATAAATTGATGAATAATGCACAGTCCGCTTGCCTTGCTAGCAGAACCGAGGGATGATTCTATAGAGCGCTTTTTTCTTATGCCGGCTTACTTGGAAGTGGAAGTGTGAGAAAAGGCTAATCGGAAATGCACTGTTTTGTACACAATGACATAATGAGCTCGTATCCTAAGGATGTGTAATTGGGAGGTGGCCCACCGTCTCGCTCCTCTGGCGGCCTCCGCAGGCGCAAAGCGCTGTGTGGTTTCTAAGGGACCGCGTGTACCTTTGCAGAGCCATCAGGTAACTTCTTCGAGGAATTCTTTGACTCCTTTTCTCTCCTCTCACCGCAGGTGGAAATTCTGCTGCGGCAAAGTGCAGGGACGGAAATGAATCTGATATGCGCAAAGACATTAGAATAAGACACTAATGAGGGCCCTGAGTCCAAAGATAAAATGTCACCTGGAAATTGAGATCGGGGAGAGCGGGCTGATGAGAAATCTCTGCAGTCCCCCGCCCTGTGCTTTCTTCTCTGCCAGCCTGCCCTTGTTCCCTGGCACGGGCCTGCCGTGGGGAAGGAGGGGAGGCTGCCCAGTGACAATGTCATCCTCTGGCATGCCAGCTTCGGGCTGCAGTGGCCTTCTGTGCCCAAGCAGAACTGCGCTCTGCAAAGAGGAAGACGGAGAGCTTTTATTCAAAAAAATAAAAAAAAAAGTCTCACCTTTGTAAGTCTCAACATACACACTGATAGCCTTGTTCCCTTTTACTGAAAATAAGTACAGTCTTCTTTTAGCTTTCAAAATTGTGCTATGTTCTTGCTTGTTGGCCAGATTAGAATCGCTTAACAGGTCTAAAATGTCTATCAGAGCTGAGCATTTTTCTGTCTCTATTTTAGGGCATCATCTGAATCTCTGCAGAAATTTTTCCCATTGGAAATGAAGCACTGCTATAAGCAACCATGAAGACAGAAGCATTTCGTTCTCTGTAGACGTTTTTTTTATCCCTCCGTTCATTTGGAAGTAATCATCCTTTTATTTAAAGGATTACACTGACTCAGTTGCTCACTGAAAAGATTGCTCCATTGAATGGAGGGGGAAACATGAAACCCAAGTCCCTGTAAAAATACACTTATCCTCTCGTTGCCTCTTTCCCGGCGTCCTCCGAGCACCACCACCATTGCGCGCTGTCAATGAACATATGCTTCGGGTGGTTAAAACAAGACTGTGTTTTGTGACATGGGTTTGCCTTGCCGGTGCTGACGCCCGGATTGTCCTGGGCGGCTGCCCCTTCCAGCCGGCACAAAAGAGGGCAGCCTGGCGTGCCTGCATCCAGTGACTCCCTCACCCAGCCCTCCCGGGCCGAGAGTGTTGGGGCCCTGGCTATTGTTCTGCTGACAAATGGTGAATGCCCTCCATTTGCACTGTCTGACCTTGACTAATTATGGAGAATTGGTGCAGCTGTCTCTGGCTTTTACCAAGCGCCTTAGCCCCCCGAGCGCGCAAGCAACTTCTTGCCTCTGCCACAGAACTTCAATTTGAGAACTTCATCACCAAGGACAATGCCTACTCTTTGTGGCGGCCGAGTTTGTGAGCCCTCCGCTACCATATGTTGACAAATAATTTATATTCATACTGGGCTTTGTTCCTGGGTCTTTGGGATCTCCTATTTTAAAGCAGGGTGGACAAGTTTCCTGAAAGGAATCTATCAAAATGACCTTGCGGAAAGGGGAGAGGAAAATAAAAGCAGCAATAAGTACACAGAACACACTTGACACGAGTCGTATTCATTTTCCATCACCCTTTAGGACTCT
The DNA here is from genome assembly GCA_007922755.1 of Pedetes capensis. Lineage (NCBI taxonomy): Eukaryota > Metazoa > Chordata > Mammalia > Rodentia > Pedetidae > Pedetes > Pedetes capensis. The sequence continues at coordinate 40,447 of VMDO01014535.1, read as the reverse complement.
GTGGATATCTGCATGAATAATTTTTAGGACAGTTTTCTACAACAATGAGCCAAACCAGCAACGGTGGTAGATGCTATAATTAATGCCTCTGCAGGCTCTGCAAAAACAAACAAAAAAAAAGAGATAATTTATAATCACTTATAAAATCATTTAGAAAAACAAATGTAAAACATGGTCTTAATGGGCTAAAATAGAATAAATAATTTGCAAGCGTGTTTCTCAAAAACCGGACTGCTTTTCAGGGAGCACGTGTATCTTACTCCTCTTTCCTGAGTGGTTCCCTACAGTAAGCATGCTGAGGTCGGCTTTTAAACAAGACATCTGGAGGGAAAAAGGAAGCTTTGTGTTAACACCAGCGACTGGGATAGCTGGAGAAGCAATGGGAAGGGGAGGCAGATGGGAAAAGCAGGAGAGGTGGAGGGAACAACATAGAAGGCTAAAGAGAGGGAACAAGGGCACAGGAAGGAGGTGGTGATTTGAAAAACCCGTAATGAAACTCATGATACAGCATGCAATTAAAACTCATCCTATGCCTCATAAATATGTACAAGCACGGTACAGGTTCATGCAGCTTGTTTAATGCCTAAGATGGAATTGCTATCTTGATTTGATTTTTGCACATTGTATATATATATGGAATTATCACTCTGTACTGCATATATATGGAATTATCACTCTGTACCCCATAAAAATAAAAATAAATAGCGAAATATTCAAAACTAAAAATTGTAAAATCAAAAGTTATAGCATACTAGAAGTCACACAACAACTTTAAGCCATCTATTTTTAAGTGATGTCATAGCTTATTCTAAACTAAGAGCATGTGTGACCTATCAAGCTGACTGAGTGCCATCGGCTCACGCTGCAGAGCAGAGAAGTGTCCCATATTTTGACCCTCACTGAGAGACCATTTCTAGACCGCCTTCTGTCTGTCTAACGGAGCCCCCCTACAGAAAGCACATATGGTGATGCCTGTGTCTGCATATTTCCAAGGCTAGGTAGAGCTGTGGGTATCTGTGAGAGAGAATATATGTCTTCTGTAGCCCCGGCTGGCTCTTGTGCCAGACTGAGCTTCTCCTGCAAGAAAGCAATTTCAGCCTTTCTGCCTTTCCCTGGAAGAATACAGAAGGAAAAAACTAAAAGAACTTCACGTTTAAATCATAATTTTAAAATGCTATTCCAAAAATGGAAATCTATCTTAAAGGAATCGAGAACTCATCTCAATTTCAGAAAAGACTGAAGTGGAACGAGAAGACAGGAATTCCATATTCTATATATAGTTCATGGCAATTAGTTTCGTGTATGAGGGGATTATAAACTTAAATATGAACCGCCTTACAGGATGACTGGAGTTGATATTAAGGAAAAATGATTGTTACTGTAAAAAGTAATAAGAAAGAAGGTATAGGGAAAAATAAAAGTGTTTTTAAGAGTTTTACAGCTAAATCTTACAAACTATGAATAATAATTGCAAATTAGACATACTAACCCCTTTGCCAAAACTTTTAAGAGCAGCGAGTTAGTCAAGTATTAAAACCTGCTTCTTTCAGCCTTGTCCACACTGGAAGCTTTTCACTGGACACAGTAGACTTCACACTATTCATGCAGGCTCGGTCCACGAGATGCCTTTATTTGGGCTCAAGGGTTCTGTTTTGTTTCTGCTTCTAAGACAAGAAAAGCACTGTTCTTCTTGCTATTCAGAATGTAAATGCACCATTTCCTATGAAATCCGTGCAATAGGGCAACAGCACTTACGTCTCTTTTGAAGAGATTTTAATATTGCTGAGCACTGACTTTGTACACTATGGACAGTCTTGTTAGGGAATTTTGTACCTGCCAGCATTCAAGAACATTGCTCCGCTTTCTCCCTGCTTAACAGCTCACTGCCAGTGAAGTGGTGGAATTTCAGTTTACATGGAGCTGCGTGTGATGGGGGCTTTGTTCCCCCACCATGTCAGGGGCATGGCTTATTCTGCAAACCTCTGTTAAACCCCTCACGCTTTCCCAGAGAGGCTCAGCCATTTGTATTTTCCTAAAGTGAAATGAAAGTAGGAATAATTGCGATGGCTGGGTGCAATAATACGTGCCAGGGTTTTAGGCTATTTATGCAACCTGAGTGGAGGAAACCTTGTCCATGCTTCCTTAGTCAGAATTTCAAGGCATAGTTAATTACGAATATAAGTAGTCACACTTCTAGATTGTGTGCACAGTTTTTGAGGGTTTTTTTGTTGTTGTTGTTGTTTGCTTCTTAAGTCATAACCTCACATTCCTTGCTTCTCTGGACAATGCAGAGTCCCCATTTGGAGGAAGCTGTCATGGCAGGAAATGCTGAGTCTCTCTCCAAGGCCTGGATAAAACCATAATTAAATGTTTACAGGATTCTCCAGCTTATTCAGCTCTTACCACAAGTAACCTGAAATCAGACGAAGGGGAAAAGAGAGAAAGTGCCTGGTGCCTGTGTGAAAGCTCTTCTGGGTTACTTGTCCACACCTTAAACCTCTTTAAACCTGGACACCATAACCACATCTAGTTGTGCACTTGAGGCATAACTGTGTTTTTCAAGGAAGGCAGAATCCAAAATGCTCAGCTTCAAACCGGGTGCAAAACTTCACGTGTGCAATAATGCGTTTTAAAGCATTATTATGCTTTAAAAAGTGATTGTGTTTTATGATGATAACCAAATTGTCACAACGGGCAAAGTGAACTCTGTGGAGCAGAATCTAGAGGCAGACATGACTAGCGCTGACCAGTTGGCACGGCTGGCAAACGCCCCCTCCAGCACAGAGACAAAGAGGGAGAGGATCATTTATCATTCTGTACCCCATAAAAATAAAGACCTTAAAGGTGGCGATGGAAAGACAGCTCTCATATATGACAAATTCAATAGACCCAAATACATGCTAAGTTGTTTCTCAGTTCAAATGGATAGAAAGATCATGTGGGCTTAGTTGAACAAAGTGCATATCTTTATAATCCAGAGTTGTCGCAGGCTGCAGGACAGCATTAGCACAGGCTGTGTTTTGGTAAAGCACGACATCAAACTGGTAGCTGTTTCAGGACTCTGCCTGGACCGGACATGGGAAGGAAGAAGTGTCTGCTGGGAAAGCAACTTTGCCCACTTCTTTGCCCACCAACCTGAGCTCCCTGTCAGCCGCTCACATTTCTCTTAACCCTGAGCAGGAGGAACTGCCTGCTGGGAAAGTGATTTTGGTCACTTCTTTGCCCACCAGAACCTGAGCTCCCTGCAGGCTGCCCTCGTTTTACTTAACCCAGTGTTGGTGTCACGGTAAGAATGACCAGAAAGAGCTGTTCAGTAAGTGAACGCTGACCGAAAGGAGAAGGGCGGACGAGTGGGTTCCCTGGTGCCCTGGATGAGTGTGGAAATCTTGGTTAACTATGATGGCATAGCAGGAAAAGCCATCAAAAACCTTACTTAAACAGCCTGCTACTCAGTACGAATGTGTAAGTTCACTCCCAGTGGTCAGCAAGACACAGTCCTTCTGGACCGTTATTTAAAATTTTTGTTTTAATGAAGATAGTTTCAAAGTTTCAGAACTAAATGAAATGGCATGGGCTCACTAGGAAAATGCAACCCTCTCAATATTACTATGGGCTAAGCAACACTGTGCAGAAAAACACAGACAAACTGAGCCAGGGGGCAGCAGCCTAGTGGGGCTTATGCATCTGCCACATGGGTTCAGTGGTGCCTGCCTTGCAGGGGGAGGCAATTTTAAAGTTGTGATAATGCTTGGTGTAACCTATGGCACAAGAGACGTATTGTTCATAGAGCATAGAAAATCAAAACATAAAACATGCTAGGCGAGGTGGCGCACGCCTGTCATCCCAGCGGTTCGGGAGGCAGAGACAGGAGGATCGAAAGTTGGAGACCAGAGGCAGTCTGCATCACTTATCAAGATCCTGTCTCAAAAAGTAAAAAAATAAAATAGGCTGGGGGTGCAGCTCAGTGGTCCAGCACTTGCAGAGAATGCAGGCACGAGGCCATGGGTTCAACTCCCAGTACTGCAAAAAAAAAAAAAAAAGAGTGATTTGGGCTGCAGGGAAGCCCAGCCCGGGCTTTGTTAGACCCTTCCATTTCCTTCATGCTGCATAAAAAAAAATTAAAAACATAATAAATAAATAAATAAATAAAATCTTTTTTTATATATGATTCAACAGTAAACATTTCCCTAAACCCATGGTGGATTCTGAGACGATATCAAACCTGAAGGGGAATCATCCAAGCCACAGTCAACCCCCAGCACGCGCACCATCCCCTGGGAGCCTGGGGAGCCCATGGGGAGGTGAGGAACAGCGAGGCCCCAGGCCATGGATGCTTCCTGCCGAGTCTCCTCCCCAGCAGCTCCAGGCCCCGCCCCCGCTTCTCCACTCTGCTCCCTCTCCGGGGCCACTTCCCAAACACCAGCCTCTCAGCACCACTTGGTCTCTGGGGAGCAAAGCTGCCTGCTGGCCATGTGTTAAAAATAAACCTGTCCATCACTGAAGACACAGCCAGACAGGGCACCCCGCCCCACAGGGCCTGTGTCTTCCCCCCAGGGAACGTGACTCCGTGCACCTAGCACCTGCCTGAGACCTGGGCAGCTGCAGGTCCTAAGCACAGGACAGGCGTGGCTCCTCCCTCTGTCCGGGGCTCCTCCTCTGTGCACCCCGACATGCAAACAAGCCCCCAACCCAACCGCAACACTGGGAAAGCTGCAGGCCGTGTGCAGATCTGGGCACATGGGAGAAGTGGAGGCAGAGCCCCGGCAGTGAGGAGACCATGAAGTGTAATTGCGAGCAAGATGGAGACGCTGATGCGGACAATCCAAGGAGGGTGTGAGGGCGCGCTGGCTGGCGCCCCGTCTTCCTCCTCAGCTCGGTTGCCCGTCATCGTGGGAAGCCTACCAAGGACCCGTCCATCCATCAACCTTTGTTTTTATTTACAAAAATACTCTATTTATTTCTGTACAGATAATTACCATTTCTCCCGAACTGAACACCGCAGCTGCTAAATCTCTTCCCAGATACTCACTGTGAAACAAAGTTGGAGGAAGGGAGCCTCGATCGTGTAACCAAAGGTAGAACATGGGATTTCACATGCCTGAGGCGTTCTTCTACGGCCATACCACCTTGGCATCCGACCTCCTCCGATCTTGGAAGCTAAGCAGGGTCAGCCTGGTTGGTCCTTGGATGGGAGACCGCCTGGGAACACCAGGTACTGTAGGCTTGGGAGATGGACCTGGCAGCACACTTCCAAAACCACCCGCCATTGAAAACCCTATGAACAGGAGAGAAGCACTGACAATGCTGTTGTGTTGTACACAGTGTTGTACATAGGGTCGCTGTGAGTCTGATCCAACATCATGGAACCTAACAACAACAAGAACAACAACAACAACAACAGAGGCTTTCTTCACTGGCTCTTTCCTCTGCCTTGTTCTCAAGTTTCCAGCACTTGTCACCCTTTATCCGGGTTCCCCATGGAGCCCCACGGTCACCCCATCTAAGCTAGGCTTGTAACCCCTTGGTGGTCCAGAAGTTCCTGTGTTGCCTGGCAGTGTTGTGAAGACCCCACAGGCTTTTAAAGGGCCAATTTCCAGGCACCAAGGACACCAATCAGAGAAGACACCTCGTCGATGCAACTCACTTCCCGTGGCAGGTCCAGGAAGCTAAGGATTGTGGGGGAGCCTGTCAGAAACACACCTCACCTCCAGGGCTGCGTGAGAACCCTGGAGCCTCAGCCTCCCTGCTCTGACACCCGCCCAGGTAGAGGTCATTCTTGGTTAAAGTCGTCCACGTGACTGAGTCCCTGAGGTTTCCCTGGCAATGCTGGACTTGGGGATGAGGACCTGATTGAGGTTTCATGGTGGCCGCCAGGCCAGGAGCAGAGACATCCAAGAGTGGAGGATGTAATTTTAAAGGGGAAGATATGGATGCACAGGGAAAACTCACTGAGGCTGGCACCTGGCCCCCACCATCTGTGACCTGCCGCCCCACGTGCCCTCCCTTGTCATTCTGTGCCCTTTTTACTTTAGGCACCAAGTGTCCTCCGGTGGGAACACCCATAGTCAGTGCCATGGCGTGCATGTGGGTAAGTGTGGTGATGAACTGGCAGCTCTTACGCACCAGGCAGGCCGCGGCTGGAGAGAGGAAGGCCCTGAGGCAAAGGGTTTGCCCACGACCATGGCGTAAACATTCTCATCAAAGTCAGCTTCGGTCTACACACAGATGTCATTGTGCATGGAGGTGGGGAAGATGCAGCAACCACCCTTCACGGAACTTCCGTTACACAGGTGAAAGAGACCCAGACGACCTCGAGATCAGAAAGAATGGAAAATGTGCTCAAGTAAGGTGGATGGGATTTGCATACAGTATTAGCAATTCTAGCCTGCACTCTTAGCCGTGTGGCATCCGATCCCGTCAGATCTCGGAAGCTAAGCAGGGTCGGGCCTGGTTAGTACCTGGATGGGAGACCGCCTGGGAACGCCAGGTGCTGCAGGCTTGGGAGAAGGACCTGGCAACCCACTCCCAAAAATCAATCTGCCATTGAAAACCCTATGAACAGCAGAGAAGCACTGACAATAGTGTTTCGCCTGTTGTACACAGGGTCATTACGAGCCAGATACTGACTTGAGGGCATCTAACAACAATAACAACATTAGCAATTCTATGACTCATTTAATTATAAATGTATTTCATTCTGTTTGTCACCTGGGCTGTTCTTAACAGCCAGCTCATTGCTGCATGCTGGCTTTGGCACATCATTGGGAGTAAACTTTTCTGACATCTTCCATGGTCCACAAAACTGTTACAATTTTTAACTCCTCCATATTGGTCACAATGAATGACACAGGAACATCCTTACCACACATCTCCTCTCCCTGCCCTCTTCCAAGTGGTGTCCCCACCCCCCTTACCTTGCTCCTCTGCCTTATTTATTTCTCCATGGACTTTGTAACAACATAATGTTTCACTCATTTATTATTTTTGCAGCTTAGTGTTTCCTTTCAGTGGCACGTAGGTGTCAGGAGGGCAGAGATTTTTGGCTGTGTTTCATGAGGCGTCATGGATGCCTGTGACTCAATCCACAGCAGCCTTCCAGAAACCCTTGTCAGATGAAAGAGAGTTTTGCCAATTACTAGCATGTTGATTTGCCCACACTAATGGTGCCACGCTGGATATAATGCAGATGGCAGCTGTCCTGCCCCAAACAGTGCACAAATCAGAGGGTCACTCGCAGAGCTCAGGAGGAATGGATGCCAGCTCTGCCCTTTTAGCACCGACTTTTATTTATTTACTTATTTATTTTGCAGTAGTGGGATTTGAACCCAGGGCCTTGCGCTTGCAGGCTCTGCATGTGCTGGATCACTGAGCTGCACCCCCAGCCCATTTTTTCACTTTTTGAGACAGGGTCTCGCTAAGTGACACAGACTGCCTCTGGTCTGGAACTTGCGATACTCCTGCCTCTGCCTCCCAAGCTGCTGGGATTACAGGCGTGCGCCACCGCACCCGGCCCTAGCACAGACTTTTTAATCCTTATAATCGTCAGGTAGAGGAGAGGGGAAATTATTTTATACAAATACCTTTGTTTGGGGCTGGGATTTAGCTCAGTTGGTAGAGCACTGCACTGCAGTCTCTGAGGTCCCAAGTTCGATTCCCAGCACCACAAAAATGGGAGAAAGACCTGGCAATCCACTCCCAAGGCAATCCTGAAACAGTCAGCCATTGAAAATCCTATGAGGGTCACTATGAGTTGGATACCAACTCGACGGCACCTAACAACAACAACAAACTTTGTTTGAGCCATGCATTAAACTCAATGTAGGCCTGCTGGTTTCCATAAGGGAAGTCCACCATTCACGTAGGCCTCCCATTGAGACCAAGGGGTGATGCTATACTGAGTCAGAAGCACAGAGAAGGAAGGATTGGGTACGGTTGACTCAATCCTGGATGAGTCTAAGCTCAGACTCAGCCATCCCACCCCTAACCTGAGTTGTCTTAAATTCTCAGAGTCCCTGTCCCTGCGGGGTCCAGGGACAAGAAAGCAGCCCATTACTGAGCAAACCCCAGCCTTGATTTCATCAGTTAACCTCAGCTTGGAATGAGGGAACTGATGGTGGAGGAGAGAAAGAGGTGGTAATCTTCCATAAACAATTTCCTTCCAGTTAAGTTATGTGGTCTCACTTAAAGACAATCCAGCGCTTCCCACATTTTAAATGCACGGAGTACAGTGTTCTCGATCAGATTTTATTTTTCGGTTCTCTTTGCACAGATGATTTCTTGCGGTCGCCCACGCAGGAATGAGCATGAACATATGGTGCAGAAATACTGCAAAGGACCGAAACCGGGTGCTCAATAACTTGGATTTGCACGAAGGGTCTTATTGTCTTCTGTTCTTGTCTCTTATTTTGATAGCATGCGCCTCACAAATTTCATTTTGACAGACAAAAAAAAAAAATTCAGTGCAAGTTAGGAATCGTGGTTTGACTTTAGAAAGTGGCATCGCTTTTGCTACCGAGCGGCTGGCTCCTAGACGGTAGCCTAAATTATCCGCTGTGCCATCCCATCCACAGGGGATGTCCACAAATTAAACCTGTGCACAGAAAGAGTGTCATGACGCTAGATGCAGAAAATGAATCCCAGTGCCTAGGATGCTTCCAAGGAGAAAGGCTCACAAGGGTTAATGCAATTTCCATCCCAGCAAGTTTTGCTTGCCATTATTTTCTTCCTCTCTTCTCCCTTTTAACTGATTCGTAGCATAAAATCTTCCCGGACACCTAATTATCAAGCCGGCTCACAGTCACAGCTGTCTGCTCGGAGAACCCATTAGATGCCGCCGTTGAAGGCTCCGTAATTCCCCAAACTTCCCGCTTGTGAATATTAAGAAAAGATTTTTACATGTCATATGCAATCCGGAGGTGGTGTGAATGGCCTCCGCGATGACGGCCCTTGAATGCTTGTCCATCACGCCATTCACTGGTTACAGGTGGTCTCATTTTCCACTCTCAGATACGGGCTGCCTATGACAGCAGGCACTTCATTTGCATGTTCGACAGACAACAAACGGCCCCGTGCATGTCAAAACAGGAGGTGATGCGTGACAGTTCCTACACAATACTGTCTCCTCTTCACGCGACCTCTGACCCCGCTGCATGTCTCTCTTCCACAATCAGAAAAAAAAAGAAAAAGAAAAAATGCTCTTCTCTGCTGGGAAATAAATTTGATACCAAGACGGTGATTTTCTTTCTTCTTCCTCCTCCTCCTCCTCTCCGGCTTCCCCTCCTGTGTGAGGGTGCCACGCATCTGGATTTTCATCCTAACTGCTACAAAACCCTGCCAGGAGAGCCTCAGAAAATTTAAAAATGAGAAGCCTGTGAGGACAGAAGTCTGTCTTGCTGAGACCTCTGGGAGTTGAGCTGCTGGGGACTTCTGCTTTTTAATCAGAGCTTCTAACCCAAGAAAAATTGGATTTGTGTTTGCCTACAAGTTCAGTGTGTTACAATTTAGATGGTGTGGGTTCCTTTCTGGTTCCGGATCCGATGTGTAGACAGCAAAGCTTCAAACCTAACCTGAACCTGAGCACTGACTGCCCCAGCGCAAGCATTTCTTCAAGTTTTCCTGGACCTGAACCTCAAAAATTAGGTCTGGGTCCCGCTTGCAATATTTTTCCTCATCATTAGCTAATTAAATCTTTTTTAAAAAATGAAAAAATTATTCATCTCTCTACACAGAGGGTTAAAATTTAAGCATGAAGCCGGGCTCAATGATGCACGCCTGTAATCCCAGCGGCTTGGGAGGCGGAGACAGGAGGATCGCAAGTTCGAGACCAGAGGCAGTCTGCATAACTTAGGGAGACCCTGTCTCAAAAAATAAAAAAAATGGGCTGGGGGTGCAGCTCAGTGGTCCAGCACTTGCAGAGCATGCAGGTGCGAGGCCCTGGGTTCAACCCCCAGTACCACAAAAAAAAAAAAAAAAAAAAAAAAAAAATTAAGCATGAATCGAGCCAAACCCTCACTCTCTAGATGTCAACATATCAGACACACGCCTGAACCCGAGCCCCATTTTTCACAGATTGGAAGCTCTGTCATCAACGTCACCTGTAAGTGGCTCTAATCAGGTTAATTTTTATTTAAAAATATCATACAATTAGAGTCTTCAAGGCTTTTCTTTAACTGGTATTAATTAGATTCCTGTCCTGGTAATAGGAACATTAATATTTCACCCTGGCTTAAAATTATTTAATTGCAGGTTTGGCCTCCTGTATTAAACATGACGCCCAACTATTCTGCTGTTCTGTAATAAGCGTAAGGAGTACCAGCCCCTCACTTTCATCTCAACAAACACTGACTAATGAGAACACAGTTCACGACTGTGCTAGCATCTCAGGAGCATGCAAGGCTGAAAATACCTTGCAGCCCTGTGGCCTGGGTGGTCGCGTGGCCTACAGTGTGGGGGGATCCTCAGCAGTCAATGGCACGAAGATTTCCTCTGGGGTACCCCACGCGTACTCTTCTGAGGGTGTCTGACCGGAAGTTCTCAAGGAGTCGGCTGGCCCCTCAACACACCAGGGAGGAGCACAGGCCCCGCCCCAATCCGATTTCCCTGCTGGTTCCTGTTTGAATTAAGAACCAAAGCATGGCAGGGGATAATCATTCCTCCCAAGTGGTTATAAGTTCGATTTACACCTGTGAATCCAGCACGATGGGGTGACTGCCCCCCAATCACCATATTCTCTGGGGTCACCCTGCGGAGCGCCTCTGGAGGGTTTTGGGAGAGAGCTGACCAGGGCCCCTGCGGCCGAGCAGGCTGCACACAGCAGGCCAGCGAGGGGCCCCTCCTGCCCCGGGGAGGGACTCACACAGGCGCACACCTGGTCTAGATCCTCAGAACAGCAGGAGAAGAGCTGGGGAGGAATCCCTCTGTTTTGGCCAGGAGCTGGAATTTGCGGCTGAAGGGGTGGAGCGGGCAGGGAGGCAAGGGCTGCTAGAGTCCCTTCAGGCGCAGCCCAGCGGCAGGCTGGCTTATGGCAAGGATGAAAGGAGGGAAAGCTCATATGCTGTAAAAGGAAGGAAGGCGTCCGTAGAATCTGTGTCCGCTAAGAACCACAGATGAAAGATCTTGGATTTAGATGCTCGTTGATGTTAGGACTCATATATATACATATATACATATATATATATGCATATATATACTTATATACATATATATGCATATATATACTTATATACATATATATACACATACATACATATATAGGTATATACATACATATACATATATATGTGTGTGTATATATATGTTTTGGGAGAAGGACCTGGCAACCCCCTCCCAAAAATCAATCTGCCATTGAAAACCCTATGCACAGCAGAGAAGCACTGACAATAGTGTTTCCCCTGTTGTACAGAGGATCGCTATGAGTCGGATACCGACTCGACGGCACCTAACAACAACAAATATATATGTATGTGTGTGTGTATATATATATATATATGTATATGTATATATATATATATATATATATATATATATATATATATATATATATGTCTGAGATTTAGCTCAGTTGGTAGAGCATCACTCTGCAGTCTCTGAAGTCCCAGGTTCAATTCATACCACTCTAAACATGGGAGGACGTGGCCATCCACTCCCAAGGCAATCCCGAAATAATCAGCCATTGAAAACGCTTTAAGGGTTGCTATGAGTTGGATATAACTCAAAGGAACCTAACAACAACAACAAATATATATATATATATATATCTGCAGCTGTAGCCCTGTGGCATACGATCCCATCAGATCTCGGAAGTTAAGCAGGTTCGGGCCTGGTTTGTACTTGGACAGGAGACCACCTGGGCACACCAGGTGCTGATGGCTTGGGAGATGGACTTGGCAACCCACTCCCAAAAATCAATCCGCCATTGAAAACCCTATGAACATCAGAAAAGCACTGACATAGTGTTTCGCCTGTTGTACATAGGGTCACTATATGTGTGTGTGTGTGTGTGTGTGTGTGTGTGTGTATGTGTGTGTATACATATATATATACATATATATATACACATACATACATACATATATATTTTTTTTTTTGAGAAGGACCCAGCAATCCACTCCCAAAAAACAATCAGCCATTGAAAACCCTACGAATAGCAGAGAAGCACTGACAGTAGTGTTTCTCCTGTTGTACATAAGGTCGCAATGAGTCAGACACCAACTCAATAGCACCTAACTACAACAACAATATATATACATATGCATGCGTGTATGTGTGTGTGTGTATCTCATATATATGTTGTTTTTGTTAGGTGCCATCAAGTTGGGTCTGACTCATAGTGACTTGGTGTACAACAGATGAAACACCATCCAATACTGTGCCATGCCCAGCACTATTGTCAGTTCTTCTCTGTCATTCTGTTTTGGGAGTGCCGGGACTTTCTCCCAAATCTACAGCACAAGGTTTTCCCAGGTGATCTCCCATTCAAGTACTAATCCTGTTTAGCTTCCAAGATCTGACAGGATCAGTTGCTACAGTGCTATAGCTGCAGGCTTGTTGTTGTTAGGTGCTATGAAATTGGGTCAGACTCAGAGTAACCCTCATAGGGTTTTTAATGGCGATTGTTTCTGGAATGACTGCTTTGGGAGTGGATTGCCATGTTTTCTCCTATTTTTGTGGTGCTGAGGATCAAACTCAGGTCCATACAGAGTACAGAGCAGCACTCTACTAACTGAGCTAAACCCCGGTATCTATATACATAAGCCATTGGTCTGTGATAATCTTTTCTAATATTGTTACATGTTGATCAAATTATAATAGTCTTAAAATACAAGTTGAGGAGTTTTCATTTTTCCCTACAAATTGAGTTTTATAAGAGTAAAATAAGGATTGTTGGTTCTATTAGATAGATTAAATATTTTGACTGCAAAATTATCTGGGCTTGATTCATTTTTAGGTTAAGAGGCAGTTGAGAGGAGGTGAGAATTTTTTTTGTTGTTAATTTTGGGGTAATCTTTTTCAATGGTACACTCAATAATACTCCCTCAACATTTCTGTAGCTTGGCCCCCAGAACCTGGGAATGTCTCTTTATATGGTGCCCTACTTGAGATCCTGATCTGGGAAGAAAGTTCTGAATTATCTAGGTGCACACTAAGGTAATAATGAAGGGCTTTTTAGAGAAAAGGAGGAGTGAGATGATACTACAGACACAACAGTGATATGATGGCAGAAGTGTGTGGGGGGGTGAGATGATACTACAGACACAACAGTGATATGATGGCAGAAGTGTGTGTGGGGGTACAGCTACCACGGCCGTGTCACCAAAGGGAACACAGTGGCTCTAGAGCTGGAAGAGGCAGGGAAGGGATTATCTTTCTCCTCTTGAAGCCCCAAAGGTGCCAGCTGGCTGACCCCTGGACTGTGATCCATGACACAGATGTCAGATTTTAACTCCAGAATCACAAGAGGTTGTTGTTGTTATGTGCCATTGAGTCAGGTCCAACTCATTGCAACCCTATGTACAACAGAACAAAATACTGCTCGATTCTGTGCCAAGCACATGATCTTTTTGAAGTTTAAGCCCATTGTTATAGACACCGTGTCAATTCGTCTAGGTGAAGGTCTTTCTTTTTTGTTGTGGTGGTTGATCTGCCACTCTTGCAAATGTGATATCCTTGTCCAGGGATTGGTCCCTCCCGACAACATGTCCAAAATACATCAGATGCCATCTTATCATCCTTGCTTCCAAGGAATATTTTGGTTGCCCTTCTAGGATAGATCTGTTAGTTGTTTTGGCAATCTGTGGTATATTCAATATTCACCCCCAATACCATAACTCAAAAACATCAATTCTTCATCTGTCTCCCTTATTCAGTGTCCAGGTTTCACAACCATGTAATGTGACTGAAGATGCAATGGCATAAATCAGGTGCACCTTCATCTTCAATGTGACATCTTTACTTTTCAATACTTTAAAGAGGTCTTTTGCAACAAGTTTTCCCTATGCAATGCTTCTTTTGATTTCTTGACGATTGCTTCTGTGGGTGTTGATTGCAGAACCAAGTAAAGCAAAACCTTGGATAACCTCAATCTTTTCCCCATTTATCATGAAGTTGCTTTCTGACCCAGTTGTAAGGATTTTTATTTTGTTGATGTTGAAATGCAATCCATAGTGAAGGCTGTGTTCTTTGATCTTCATCAGTAAATGTTTTAAATCCTCTTCACTTTCAGCAAGCAGAGTTGTATCATCTACATAATGCAGGTCGTTAGTGAGTCTTCCTCTAATCCTGATGCTGTGTTCTTCATAAAGTCCAGTTGCTTGGATTATATCCTGAGCATAGAGACTGAAGAGGTATGGTGAAAGGATACAGCCCTGACACACACCTTTCCTGACTTTAAGCAAGGCAATGTTTCCTTGTTCTGTTCAAATGACTACCTCCAGGGCCATGTACAGATTCCTGATGGGTACAATTAAGTGCTCTGGTATTCCCATTCTTCAAAGTGTTATCCGTAACTTGTTATGATCCCCATAGTCAAATGCCTTTGCATAGTCAATAAAACACAGATAAACATCTTTCTGATGTTCTCTGCTTTTGGCTAATATCTATCGTACATTAGCAATGATGTCTCCACTTCCACCCCCTCTTCTGAATCCAGCTTGGTTTTCTGGAAGTTCCCTCTCTATATACTCCTGCAGTTGCTTTTGTATGATTTTTAGCAATATTTTGCTTATGTGTGATATTAATGATATTGTTAAATAATTTCCATGTTTTGTTTGGTCCCCTTTCTTGCAAATAGGCTGAAAATGGATCTCTTCCAGTCAGTTTGCCAGGTAGCTCTTTCCCAAATCTCTTGTCATAAACAAGTGAGCACCTGCAGTGCTGCATGTGTTTGCTCAAAAGTCTCATAGAGATGGTATCCCTTCAATTCCTGGAGCCTTGTGTTTTGCCAATCCCTTCAAGGCAGCTTCCACTTTGTCCTTCAGCACCATTGGTTCTTGATCATATGCAGCCTCTAGAAACTGTTGGTCATCCACCAATTCTTTTTGATATATTAACTGTGTATTCCTTCCATTTTCTTTTGATGTTTCCTGCATCATTTAATATTTTCCCTATAGAATCCTTCACTATTGCTACTTGAGATTAAGTTTCCAAAATTTGAAATAACATAAGTCTATGGATTTAGAAGCTAAGTGAAAAGCCCCAAAAGGATAAACCTGAAGAACCTACCACTCAGAGCATAACTTAATTAAACACACAAAATACTTAACAAAGAAATAAGTCCTAACGTCATTAGGAGAGAAATGGCACCTTACCTTCAGAGGCACACAGCCACCAACTGTGTCTCCAGGGGATTCTGCTGAGCAGGTAAAGACTACCTCAAAGGTGATCTGATTATTATCAGGTGCCATCGAATTGGGTCCAACTCATAGTAACTGTGTACAACAGACAAAACACTAGCTGATGCTGTACCATGCACATGAGCTTTTTTGTTTGCTTGTTTGAGCCCATTGTTGTAGTCACTGTGTTTTTTTTCTCATTTTGAGTTGTACTACATGAGGTAATGGAGGTCCCTGGGGCTTTCCCCATCCTTAAGGTCAACTTTACTTTGAGGAAGCAGCTCTTCCCCAGTCATCTCTTGAATGCCTTCCAGCCTGTGGGGTTCGTTTTCTGACACTATACTTGATAGGGCTTCTCATAGGGTTTTTAGTGACTAATTGTTTTGGGGGTGGGCTATTGGGTCCTTCTCCCTAGTCTGTCTTAGTCTGGAAGCTCAGCTAAAACCTGTCCACCATGGGTGGCCCTCCTGGTATCTGAGATACTGATAGCTTAGCTTTCAGCATCACAGCAACTTGGAAACTCCCATGAGTGACAAGCTGACAGACATATAAGGGACCTCAAAGGCAGGATTCCATTTTGTATCATAGTGTTCAAATGAGAACATTACAGTCATGGAGAACATGTTTATTGTTGCTAATGGTCAAGGAGAGAGTGGAACTTGGGAAGGGAGTTGCTGTGGCTTAAAATGTTTAAAAGGAAGGATGCTAGTGATGGTGGAAAGCTTCTCAATATTAATTGTATCAATGTCAACATCTGAATACTGATAATATCCTATACTTTCACTAACTGTTACCATTTGGAGAAATCTGGTATCTCTGTATTACTTCTTAATATTGTATGCAAGTCACATCTATCTTAAAAATGATTAACTAAAACAGCAAGTGTTTCTATATGACATGTTCACATGGATGCCATTAAATAATTTTTATTCTTCAAAGAACTTCTTTGTTATACTGTAGGCTACTGTTTTCCTCTACTCTCCTTCATTAAGTATGTGTTAGGAACAGAGTTTATAGAGGGTTGAACCGAGAGGGAATGTGCTATAGAGATGAATTTATATCAAAGTATACATTTATAATAGCTTAGACACACAGAAGATCTTTTGTGGCAATTTATATTTTGCATCCATTTTTCTTGTATTGATTTTCTGTACTGTGCACAAAGATCTAATAAATCTATCAGCACTTAAAATAAATTTGGATCATTGGATGTTATAAGTAAGATAGAAGGTGTATAAGATACTTCCCTTGAATAAGTTTGTGTCTGTTCAGGAACTGTCCCACTAAAATTATTTTGGATCTACTGACAAAATCTGGAAAATTTGTACTTTGAAGCTGTAGCTGAAAATACTTAACATTGACATAGAGTTTCTTATCCTTGTATTTACACCATTATTTGAAAGTGTTATTAGGTCCTAAAACATGGTCTAATTTGTCAACATGTCTGGAATTGGAGCTTGGAACCAAGAGTCAGAAGGTAACATCTCGATTGTCATGGAGCACACAGTGAATAGGACAATGGATGGGTAGAGTTTCGTAAACACACAATCATCTTAGTTTAAAATTTATTGAAGGATTTCTGTGGGTAAACAATGACATTAAAATACTTAAAGACTGATTTAATACAACTGGAATGCTAAAATAAACTATCATTGTTGTCCACCTTAATTATGGCTCTTCAAACCTTTTATCATTCACTCCTCAGGAATACTCACAGTGATAGTTACAAGGCTGTGGGCTGTGCATTTGAGACTACAATGCACTGGTTTTTTTACAGTTGTAGGATTGGTCTTATCATAGATATTGTTATTTATTTAAACCATAAGTATTGAGTTAACAGGCACTTGGAATATTATTTTCCCCAAGTATCTTTCCCACTATTTATATGTTGTTGTTGTTGTTAAGTGCTGTCAATTAAAGTCCGACTCATAGAGACCCTCATAGGAATTTCAATGGCAGATTGTTTAGGGACTGTTCTGGGAGTGGATTGCCACATCCTTCTCCCATTATTTTCAGTGCCAGGGCTGGGATTTTGCTCAGTTGATAGAGCAGCGCTCTGCAGTCTCTGAGGTCCCAAGTTCGATTCCCAGCACCACAAAATGGGAGAAGGATGTGGCAACCCACTCCCAAGGCAATCCTGAAACAATCTGCCATTGAAAACCCAATGAGGGTCACTATGAGTCCAACTTGACTAGACGGCACCTAACAACAACAACAACAACAACAACAACAACAGGGATTGAACCCAGGTACTCAGAGAGTGTGGAGCAGGCGCTCTACCAACTGAGCTAAACCCCAGCCCCCACCATTTATATGTTAATGTTAAATCTTTATATTTATATGTTACCCCTCTGAATATTATCAGAAAGGATGGCATTTCAGGAAGGGCTGGGAAGTTTGATTTCTTTAGTTACCCATCTTGCTTCCACATAAGGCCTTTATTTTGTAAAGAAACACTACTAGGCCTTGTTGTTGTTGTTGCTGTTAGGTGCCATCGAGTCAGTATCCAACTCACAGCGACCCTCATAGGGTTTTCAATGGCTGACTGTTTCAGGATTGCTTTGGGAGTGGATTGCCAGGTCCTTCTCCCATTTTTGCGGTGCTGGGAATTGAACTCTGGACCTCAGAGACTGCAGCACAGCACTCTACCAACTGAGCTAAATCTCAGCCCGTACTAGGCCTTAGTTTTGCCATTTTAATTAGCTGGTGCATTGTTTCTCTTCCTGTGCTCATTTTTTGCATCACCGTCACAAAGCCTTTGCTGGAACAACGCGAGGGAGGAAAGATTTACTTGGCTAAAAGTTTCAGAGGCTCCCAGTCCACGTGGTGGGGGAGGCCAGAGGAGGCGGCAAGGACACACGGTGGAGGAGCAACAGTCCCACTGAGGCCCACCAGAGGGCGAGAGAGAAAACCGAACCATGGTGGGGGTATACCTCCCAAAGACCCACTCAGTGCTGCCCTGCTTCCACCAGCTCGGTCCTGCCTCCCACAATTCCTTAGCGTCCCAAACAGCGCCACCTGCTGGGCAACAAGTGTTCACACAGGAGCCCAAGGGAAGATCTACTCAAACCTTAACACTTGTCAGTGTACCAGGCTGAGTTTGTATCCTTAATTGTCACTTCCTTCTTTTATTTCTTTTCTTTATCTCACAGCACCATTTGTTTTTCTCTCTTTCTTTTTCTTTTCTTTTTCTTTTTTCTTTCTTTCTTTCTTTTTTTTTTTTTTTTTTTTGTACTAAGGTTGAACTCCAGGCCTTGCTCTCCTACTTGCAAGTGCTGGACCACTGAGCAGCACCCCCAGCCCACTTTTTTTTTTTTTTTTTTTTTTTTTCCTTTGTGAGACAGAGTCTCGCTAAGTTATGATGACTGCCTCTGGTCTCAAACTTGCGATCCTCCTGCCTCCACCTCCCGAGCCGCTGGGATGACAGGTGTGCGCCACCGCGTCTGGCTCACAGCACCATTTCTTGAAAGGCATACATGGCAGGTATATCTCAGTATATGTCTGCTCATTGGAATATAATAGTGTGATTTTAGGATACTGTCTTTGTCTTTCTCCAATGAATTGTTTACTCTTTTGAGGAAAAAAGGCTAAACGTATTGAAATTGTATCTGTTTTGCCTATTTATTTTTTTCATTTCTTTCCCTGTTTTAAAGCTTTTCGAGGACACAGATATGTGTCCCTCATTCACTGTGGCTCCTTGATGGCTGAACTGAGTCTGACCTGGCACAGACTTTCCAAGCTTTTGCCTTCTACTGAAAACATCTGGCCCACATTGCACACGTGATTAGTAGTAAGGCCTTCCAGTGGGGTCTTAATAGCTGCAGAACAGCTCAGTTAGCTCAAGAAACAACACAGCTGTGATTGACAGAAACATCCTGAAGAGGTTGCGATAGTCTGACTCCATTTTGGGTATCTGGCTGCCCCATTTCATGGCCCATCCTTCCTTCCCCACATCTCTCCCACCCTTCTGGCCCTGCAACTGTCAATGTCAATAAAAAGCTTCAGAGCTCCTTTCAAAGTTCAAACTACGCGTGCAAGCTGGACATTGGAACTGGCCCCAGCCCCGCCCTGCAAGCAAAGCCACACCCATGGCCCTGCCTGGCTTTCCTACGCTGCTTCTGAGCCTGCATCTGTGACTCCCCTGCTCCCCCAGAAAGCCTCGCTCTTTTAACACTAATAATTTTTTACACTTCCTTAGTGTATGTCTGTGGAGTCACTTTTCTTGACATTGATCATAGTTTGGGTTGTTTATCTTCCCTTTCTGAGGTGAAGCAATGCCCGTTACTCATTGTCATTGTATCCTTTAGGAGGATGTTGTAGAATGGCACAGGTATGTGACTGTCATATGCACTTTTTGAATGTATTGCAAATAATCCATTTGTTGTCTTACCGTTGACAGAGAAAACTTCCCTTAGGGACAGATTTTTTTTTTTTTTTTTTTTTTGCGGTACTGGGGGTTGAACTCAGGGCCTTGCGCCTGCATGCTCTGCAAGTGCTGGACCACTGAGCTGCGCCCTCAGCCCCTTTTTTTTACATTTTGAGACAGGGTCTCGCTAAGTTACACAGACTGCCTCTGGTCTCGAACTTGAGATCCTCCTGCCTCCGCCTCCCGAGCCACTGGGATTACAGGCGTGCGCCACCGCACCCGGCCAGGGACAGACCTCTTCATCACCCTGACGCAGAACTCTTTCCTAGAGAGGGTGGCCCTCTCTTTATGATCACCCAGCAAGCTTCACGATCATATTTGGTGTTGCCTCTGTCTCCAAGAGCTCTACGGCTCTTCCTACTGACACTTTTGACACTTACTTTTCTGTCTTTGTTTTTCTTTGCTCCTGAATGCATATGCACTGATGGATCAGACTGCCTTCCACCGGGCATGAATTACTGGACCTACAGATAATATTAACACCATTTATTAACTCATGAATGAGTCCAGCTTCTGGGAAAAGGAAGCAAGCATTAAGTGCTTTTAGAAAGAAAAATTTCAGGCTTACCTATAAGATTGTCCCTACTCTGAATTGTCATAAACCATCTAAATCAAATTCCTTTTGTAATTATTAACTTAATACTAGTTAGGTGCTGTAGAGTGGAATTCGACTCATAGCTACTCTATGTACAACACAATGAAACATTACCCTTCACAGTGTACATGATCTTTTTACCTTTGAGCTATTTCTGTAGCCTCTGTATTTCTTCTCATTTCAAGTCCTGCCACATCAACTAAAGGAGGTCCCAGGGACTTTACTCCATTTCTGTCATTAAGGTTGACTCTACTTAGAGAAGACAACTCTTCCCCAGTTGTTTCTTGAATGTCTTCTAGCCTGGGGCGGGGGAGGGAGGCTTTCCTCCTGCACTATATTTGACAGTGCTTCTCTGCTATTCTTAGGGTTTTCAATGGTTCATTGTTTTGGGAGTGGGCTTCTGGCTCCTTCTCCCCAGTCTGTCTTAGTCTGAAATCTCAGCTGAAACTTGTTCACCCTGGGTGGCCCTGCTGGTGTCTGAAATACCAGTGGCATAGCTTTCAGCATCACAGCAACATTCAAGACCCCACAGCAGGACAAACTGACAGGCACTTGGGGGAACTTAATACTTAGTCTTCACTAATTGAATGTTTATTAAGAGTGTGGTGGAATGAATAAATATTGTTCTGTTTCTAAATGCCCCACCCTAATACGCCTCTCCAAAACCCATTGAGAGTGGTGGGAATCATGAGGTTTGGTTGGCAGGTCAACGGGGTCTCCATCAGAATAAAGACTGTCTGGCAGAGGCAATCTTGGTGCCACTGATCAGAAGAGACAAATGTGCTTAATCATTACAGAATAGGAATAAATAACAGAAAGGCTCACAAGAAGAATTTCAACCACAGTTTATTGGTGGCATCATCTCAGATTACAGAATTCAAATCTGCATGACATTTAATGGATAAGTATGTGTCTGACTCATGCTATGGTATTTTCAGTGGCATCATATGGTTGTGAAAGCTGGACATTGAACAAGGGAGACAGGAGAAGAATTGATGCTTTTGAATTGTGGTGCTGGAGACGTCTATTGAATATACCATGGACTGCCAAAAGAACCAACAGATCTGTCCTAGAAGAAGTGCAACCAGAGTGTCCCTTGGAAGCAAGAATGGCCAGACTGCATCTTACATATTTAAGCTATTTAGTCAGGAGAGATCAATCCCTAGAGAAAGACATCATGTTCGGGAGAGTGGCAGGTCAACGCAAAAGAAGAAAACCCTCCACGAGATGGATTGACACAATGTCTGCAAAAATAGGCTTAAACATAAATAAGATCGTTTGCCTGGCACAGAATGGAGAAGTGTTTCAATCTGGGGTACCTAGGGTCGCTATGAGTCGGACTTGACTTGATGGCACCTAACAACAACAACAACATATCATGAATGGATCCCAGGGCATTTAGCCTATATTTCTGGCTGTTATGAGGAAGAAAACATCTGGACCTTTTCCTAAAGGTATTGCTTCACTTCAAAACATAAAATAAAGAAATTAAGTAACTGCTGTGTAATTCTAAAATGACAAGTATGCTCTGGATATAATATATTGTGTTGGTGTTGGTAACTGTAATTTTCAAGAGTGTACTGAATATCTTAAAAGAAAATGTCATGGCGTAGGAGATCAATTTCAGAACTGTTCTTCTTTCTAATGTAACTGGGAGGGAAAAGGCCCAGCGCTGACCCCTGCTTCCGATGAATGTTTTCCTTAATGTTCTACTTAAGGTTATTGCTAGAAATCAAGCCAATGCACTTCGTTACAGAGGGAAAAAGGCAAATCTCTAGGAGGAAATCAAAAAATATGTCACAGATTCAATGGAGCAAATGTGAAGTGACCAATCGCTAATTCCACTGAGCTCTGGCTGAAGAGTCATAACTTATTCTCATTTGAGTCCAATTGCTGTTGTTGCTGGGAGACTTATTTATCCAGGGTTCTATGTTAATGGGGCTGGGGTTTAGCTCAGTTGGTAGAGTGCTGCGTTGCAGTCTCTGAGGTCCCAAGTTCAATTCCCAGCACCGCAAAAATGGGAGAAGGACCTGGCAATCCACTCCCAAAGCAATCCTGAAACAGTCAGCCATTGAAAACCCCATGAGGGTCACTATGGATACCAACTCCCCGGCACCTAACAACAACAACAACAACAATTTGCTTTGAATCATTTAGCCTGCAGCCATAGCCCTGTGGCATCCGATCCCGTCAGATCTCGGAAGCTAAGCAGGGTCGGGCCGGGTTAGTACCTGGATGGGAGACAGCCTGGGAACACCAGCAGCTGTAGGTTTGGGAGAAGGACCTGGCAACCCCCTCCCAAAAAATCAATCTGCCATTGAAAACCCTATGAACAGCAGAGAAGCACTGACAATACTGTTTCCCCTGTTGTACAGAGGGTCGCTATGAGTCAGATACCGACTCAACGACACCTAACAACAAACAACAACAACTAGGTTAATACTTACCAATCTATTAATTTTGCTGTCATGTGGCATAACCAAGGCATTTGAAAGATATGGCTGCTGTCTGAATGTGTTAACTAATAGCCGTGACCCTGAACTTAGCACAAGTGGTAGCTGAGCATTCAGGATCAGCTTCTGGTTCCATCCGTGGTGTGACCTCAGCAACATCCTGTCCATCCCAGAGGAAATGGGCTCAGCTGTGTTCTGAAGTGGTCAGTCCTACACGGAGGGTGTGTGTTGCCCATGAGTGTCCATGGCCATTTTCTTTTTGTGTGTGTTTTTTCTTTTCTTTTTTCTTTTTAATTGGAAATTTTTAATGTACACCTTAATGTGATTCTTCTGACATGCTTTTCATTGTGACATTTCCATATACGCATTTTGTTGTACATTATTCATATAGGTTTCTCCTTACCCTCCCGTATGCTTCCCTCCCCCTGTCCCACCCCCCATCAAAGATGTCTCTTCCATTTGCTTGTCTTTTTATGGTAATATTTTTCTATATATCCTTGGGTTCCAGTTCTGTTTAAGATAGAAACTTGTCCTGCAGTGAGCTTTCCTTTTACCTTGTCAGAACTATTGCATGCATTTTCTAGACCATCTATAATACCATTCTTAGCTTTTTTTTCTTTTATTATGATCCGACCTTTGCATAGGATTTTTTCCTTCTTATAATTTTGATTTAGCTCCCACCTATGAGTGAGAACATGTGGTATTTCTCTTTCTGAGCTTGTGTTTATTCACTTAAACTTGGTGGCCACAACAAAGTGCCCACATAGAGCAGCTCTAACCACAGATGCTTCCTCTCTCACTGATCTGGAGGCTGGAAGTCTGGAGTCATGGTGTGGGTGGGGCTGGATCCTTCTGACCTGTGAGGAAAGGCTTGGCCCTGGGCCTCTCCTAGGCTTGTAGGGGGCCAGGCGGCCACCTTCTTCCTGTGTTCTTCACATAAGCTTCCCTCTGTGTGTGTCTCTGTGTCCACATTTTTGTTTTCAAGGATACCGGTCAATTTGGATTCGCACCAGCCCCGATGACTTTCTGTTAGCTTGATAGCATCCTTAAAGGCCCTTTCCCAAATAAGAACATGTTACGAGGTATTGGAGGGCAGATTGAAACTTATGAAGTGTGAGGGACACAACCCAAGCCATCCCAGTCACTGTATCATAAGTACAATTCTCGCTTTCCTCAGGAGAGAGCAATAGGGTGTTTTACGCAAGGCCAAATCATGGTTTTGCCTTCCCAAACCACATGTATGGTGGAAAGAGGAGGCAGACTCTCCTGGTGGGCTTCTTGACTCCCAGCAATCCTCACTTATTTAAGAATTGCTTTCGATTTGGAGAATGCCGTGATCAGCACTGTGTCTATAAACACCCCTGAGCTAAGGTCCCAGCTGACAGATTAAGGAATAGCCATTTATTCTAAACTGAAGTAATCCAATTCTCTCCTCTGGGAACTCCAGTTGGTGAACTGAGAATGGAAAGAGGCTGGGAAAGCCAGGGCCAAGCATGCCTGTAATCTCAGGGATTGGGGAGGCAGAGGCAGGAGGATTGTAAATTCAAACCAGAGGCAGCCTGCATAATTTAGCAAGACCCAGTCTCAAGATAAAATATAAAAAAAGGGGGCTTGGGGTGTGGCTCAGTGGTGGAGTGTGTGCAAAGTATATGAAAGTCCCTGGGTTCAACCCTCAAGTAGCACAAATAAATGAGTAAAATAAAGTGTGTGGGATTGGGAGAAAACCCCCTACATTATCATCCATATGCTCTACCGCTTTTACCTTAAAATTCTCCCATGGATCCTTTATCTGATGCGGAATAATAATACTCAGTAAGCTGTCCAATTTAGCTCAGTTGGTAGAGCACCGCTCTGCAGTCTCTGAGGTCCTGAGTTCGATTCCCAGCACCGCAAAAATGGGAGAAGGACGTGGCAACCCACTCCCAAGGCAATCCCGAAACAATCTTCCATTGAAAACCCTATGAGGGTTGCTATGGGTTGGACACGACTCGATGGCACCTAACAGCAACAACAAGCTGTCCAAAAATCCTTGCATCAATATGCAAGTGATGAAGAAAAGGAGTGCAGAGAACTGGCTGACATGGAGTTCATAAGAAGCCACTGGGTCTGCATGGTGAGGCTTTCTCTTCAGGACAGACTCTCGCTAGAGTCCTTAGATCCATGGGTGCCGCAGCCAGTGATGTCAAAATCACTTGGTGAACTTCGGTTGCAGTCAGGAGTGTTACAAATGCAGTCAGAGTTCACTGTAGATCCCTTTTGGCCCTGAGATTAAAAATTTAGAGCTGTGTGAAGAAAAGGTAGGAAAAAATTACTCCAACCTTTTATTGTTTTTCCTTTTGACAAATCGTTGACACTTGTGCTGTTTGCAACAACAACTTTGAATATTAAGTGTATTTATTTGAGGCAAAGGCTTGAAAGAACACATGGCTGTCAGGGTATTCAGAATATCAAGAATATTTTTGTATCAAGTATCTTCTTTGTTTAAAATTTAAAAAAATGTTTGCAGCAGCTCTCTGCCTCAGTTTTATATTACACTTGATAGAGAATGACAGCTAGATCGTGTTAAATTCAATCAGTGGCTAGTCAGCTTGAAAATCTAAAACTTTGAACCCCATGAAATGAGAGGGATACTCTTCTAGAGAAAATTTATCTTTCATAAATGCTTGTGAAACATACATTTTCTCTGAGGTAAAATACTAAGGAAAATTCATATACTTAATCTATATAGTTCAACTAAGGACTCTTTGGAACATGAATTTTATAATATTTATAAAATTACTTTCTTTGTTTATTTCATAAAATAAATATTATTCAGTGAAAAAGAAATGTCTCAGACCTCCAGTTCCTCACGTTTCTGCTTTCTAAAAAGTCCTTTATTTTAAAACTCGACTTTCTTATTGGAAGTGTTCTAGAGTTTTCTCAGAACTAAGTGTTCTCTTTCACGAATTACAAGTTTGATATTAAGAATAAAGAAGTGGCTCTGGGCCACTTGAAAATCCACACTTGCGCATTAATGACAGATTTAATTTAGAAACAGCAAACCTGGAAATGCTACTCAGAGGGGCTTGGCCAGCTGCATGAGTCAACAAGCTGTGGTCGGTCCATACCATGGAACGTGACTCAAACACGAATAAGCTATTGACTCGGCTCGATTGGGTCCCTGAGTTGTTCAGTGAACAAAGATAACAATAAAGCCCATCTCAAAAGGAAGGTTTTGTCCTCTATGGTTTCACTGGGCGTGGGCAGCATAAGAAGAGCTCCCGGTGATGCAAATATTCACAGTGTGCTTATTCCCATGTCTGCACCCTCCTTCTGATGTTGTGCTATAGTTCTGTCACATGTTGTTGTGGATAACTTGGAGAAAGCTACATTGGATCTTTCTCTATTATTTCTTGCAATGGTATGTGAATCTATGTAGGGAGAAATTGGGAGGAAACTGGCAAAAGCCCCAAAACTGGGGAAAACGGCTAAATCTAGGGAAAATAAAGGTAACTTGGTTGGACATTTGTACAAAACCCTTCACAAATCCCCCGAACCTGAGTGGACAATTGGACTCAAAGCTGATTGGCTCAGGCCATTCAGTGGGCGAAGTATATAAGGAGCTGTGCTGTGGCAGCTCGACTCTTTTAGCCCTTCCTCTCGCCTGGACCATCAGCAAGGAAACAGCTTGACCCTTTTGGCCCAGGTCTTTGACCACCAACAAGGAAAGACCCTATTCTCGCCTGGACCACCGATGAGGAAACAGCTTTCCCCCTCTCTCGCCAGGACCTTCCGTGAGGAAAGAACGCTCTCCCACAGCGACCATCAACAAGGAAAGAACTCGCTCTCCATCTGGTCATCCACGAAGCAAGAACTCTCTCCTCGTGACCACTGAGACCACCAACACGGGTGTTTGTCCCTGGAAGGCAAAAGTGCCCAAGGCTTTTCCTTTCTCCCATCTCTGCAGGCATTCCAAGGGCTGCAGGAGTCCGCGCCCCTCACCCGAGGGTCCCGAGTGAATTGAGTTTAGTATCTGTGTGCGTGGTGCCGCCACCCCATCCGAACATCCAGACCAGACTGGGAGGTGTATGCCCCACAAATCTACATCATATCAAGATCTAGAAAGTTTAACCAAATATGATGGCTAATTTATGGCTCTATAGAGGTCAACTGGTAATATACTTTAACAAGTAGTTATTCACTGAACTGCTTTTGCTAACCAATGGATATTTTAAATTTCATTTAGTGCTCTGAGATTTTATGAATCTCATGTTTAGGATTTGTGCTGTTGACAAAATTAGGTTCATCAAATTAGCCACATGTGTCCAAATCTGGTGATTTTCCTTTGTTTGCTATCAAGTGCTGAAATACACTAAGCAATTACCTTGGATGAACAGGGAAAAATTATGTACTGTAAAGTCATTTATAATTGTGTGCACCTATGTTGTTAGGGGCTGTTAAGTCAGGTCTGACTCACAGCAACCTTTTGCACAGCAGAACAAAACACTCCTTGATTCTGTGCCAGACATAAGATCTTATTTATGTTTAAGCGCATTGCTGCAGACACTGTGTCAATCCATCTAGTGGAGGGTTTTCCTTTTCTTCATTGACCTGCTACTCTCCCAAACATGATGTCCTTCTCTAGGGCTTGGTCCCTCCTGACTACATGTCCGAAATACATAAGACACAGTCTAACCATCCTTGCTTCCAAGGAGCACTCTGGTTGCACTTCTCCTAGGACGGATATTTTGGTAGTCCATGGTATATTCAATATTCGTCTCCAGCACCATAATTAAAAAGCACCAATTCTTCTCCTGTCTCCTTTGTTCAATGTCCAGCTTTCACAACCATATAATGCGACTGAAAATACCATGGCATGGGTCAGCTCCACCTTCATCTTCAACATGACATCTTTACTTTTCAGTACTTAATGAAATCTTTTGCCACAGCTTTTCCCAACCTAATGCATCTGTCTTTTGATTTCTTGACTGCTGCTTCCTTGGATGTTGATTGTAAAACCAAGTAAAGCAAAATCTTGCACAATCTCAATCTTTTCTCCATTTATTGTGAATGTATATACTGACCCAGTGGTAAGGATTTTCGTTTTGTTGATGTTGAGTTGCAATCCATACTGAAGGCTGTGTTGTTTGATCTTCATCAGTAAATGTTTCAAATCCTCTTCACTTTCAGCAAGCAGCATTGTGTCATCTGCACAATTCAGTTTGTTCATGAGTCTTCCTCCAATCCTGATGCTGCATTCTTCATAAAGTCTACCTTCTCAGAGTATTTGCTGAGCATAAAGATTCAAGAGGTGTGGTGAAAGGATAAAGCCCTCATGCACACCTTTTCTCAACTTTAAATCAAGCAATGTTTCCTTGCTCTGTTCAAACACCCGCCTCTTGGTCCATGTACAGATTCCTCGTGTGTTAGGTGCTCTGGTATTCTCATTCTTCCTAGTGTTATCCATAATTCGTTATGATCCACACAGTCAAGTGTTTTTGCATAGTCGATACAACATAGATACTTTTTCTGGTATTCTCTGCCTTCGACTAATATCCATCTGACATCAGCAATGATGTCCTTGGTTCCTTGCCTTCTTCTGAATCCACGTTGATTTTCTGGCAGTTCTCTGTCTAGTGACCTTTGGAACATGAATTTTATAATATTTATAAAATTACTTTCTTTTTTATTTCATAAGATAATTTAAATATTATTCAGTAAAAAAGAAATGTCTACTTCCAGTTTCTCACATTTCTACTTTCTAAAAAGTCCTTTATTTTAAAACTCGACTCTCTTATCAGAAGTGTTCTAGAGTTTTCTCAGAATTAAGTGTTCCCTCCTTTTTTGCAAATTACAAGTTTGATATTAAGAATAAAGAAGTGGCTCTGGGCCACTCGAAAATCCACCCTTGCACAACAGTGACATTAATGCACAGGTGTGCGCCACCGTGCCCGGCAAGACATTTTCTTTAGTGTCAAAACGTTTATTAATCCTCGTCATATGGGTGGAAAATATTACTAGTTAATGAATTGATTTGTACATATTCGGGTTGTCGCTCCTTAACATGTGTTTGATTTTTCAATTTTTCTTCTTCGTCGCTAAAGGCAATGTTGGGACAACTGGAGATCTTGGGGGAAAACAACTGAGGTGAGTCTGGACAGGTGCCATGGTGCCTGCCTGGGATCCCAGGGACTCCAGAGGCTGAGGCAGGAGGATCGCAAATCTGAGGCTAGAGGCTGGAGGTACAGTCTACTGGTGCAGCGCTTGCCTAGCCTACAGGAGACCCTGCCTTCAACTCCACAGTATTAAGACAAAATAAAATAAAATAAATAAGCAAACAAAAGGCCATAAATTCCATGATTCGAGTTCATCTTTATCAAAAAACAAGTCCAAGCTTCATCCATTTTTCCTTATTGCATTTCTATTCTCAGTTTCATGTATTTCCCCTTGTTGTTGTTGTTGTTGTTGTTGTTAGGTGCCATCGAGTCGGTATCCGACTCATAGCGACCCTCTGTACAACAGGGGAAACACTATTGTCAGTGCTTCTCTGCTGTTCATAAGGTTTTCAATGGCAGGTTGATTTTTGGGAGTGGGTTGCCAGGTCCTTCTCCCAAGCCTACAGCACCTGGTGTTCCCAGGCGGTCTCCCATCCAAGTACTAACCAGGCCTGACCCTGCTTAGCTTCTGAGATCTGACGGGATCGGGTGCCACAGGGCTACGGCTGCAGGTGTATTTCCCCTTATCCTTCACTATTTCCTTCTTTCTGCTTGCTTTGAGCTTAGTATGCTCTTCTGTCTTTGGTTTTCTAAAGGGGAAGCCTCGGTGATTGATTGATTTCCTCTTATGGATGAATTCTGTGCTGTCTTTGCCCCTTATCGTCTTGCTAGTGCATGTGAGTCTGTGACCTTCTGGGAAAGTCATCTCTCAGGTGACAGGCTTTCTGGAGATTTTGGCCCCGTGCAGACTTTGCTTCCTCAAAGAGCTGGCTTTTTCCTCCTGGAGATGAGAGCAGGAATTTGTATACATATGGGGTCCTCATCCTTTTACCAGAGATTCATGGCGAGGGCTGGTAGACAGGTCCTTGGGAGCGGGGCAGAAATTTGGCAACATAACTCTCATTCTGGTATCTGGTGTATGAATGAATGCATAGCTGACACAGAAGTTATAGTGCAGAGTACAGATAAGGTTTCTCAAAAGATAGCACACCATTAAGAAATAATTACAGTGCAGACTGAGCACCTGGCTAAAATTAGGTAAATTTGGAAAGGAACTTTTAATGAACGGGGTTTCCTGGGTGCATCTGCATAAGGATACCCCTATTTCCCAGAGAAAGGTAAAGGGCCGGGCTGGGGTTTAGCTCAGTTGGTAGAGAGCTGCGCTGCAATCTCTGAGGTCCCAAGTTCAATTCCCAGCACTGCAAAAATGAGAGAAGGACCTGGCAATCCACTCCCAAGGCAATCCTGAAACAGTCAGCTATTGAAAACCCTATGAGGGTCGCTGTGAGTCGGATACCGACTCAACGGCACCTAACAACAACAACAACAACAAGATGCCACTGAATTATTTAGAGGGAAAAGCTTTAAGCACGCCTCCAGAGGGAAAGGAGCTTAGAAAGACAGAGGAGTGGGTGGGCCTGGGCGAAGGGAGAGGCATGCACGTGGTGGCTACAGAAAGAAGAGAAAAGAGCAAGAGGTGGAGGGGAAGAGAAGAAAGAAGAAAAAAAGAGAGCAATGGGCATGTTTCCCCAAATTTAATCCAAAGAAGGACACATGCTCGGACTGGGATTGAGCTCAGTTGGTAGAACACTGCTCTGCAGTCTCTGAGGTCTCTAGTTCAATTCCCAGCACTGCAAGAATGGGAGAAGGACGTGGCAATCACCCCCAAGGCAATCCTGAACAGTCAGCCATTGAAAACCCTATGAGGGTCACTGTGAGTGGGATACCGACTCGAGGGCACCTAACAACAACAACAACAAGGACACATGCAAGATGACCTGAGCCCTGGGCACCCATCTCTGAGCACCTAGGGTAACAGGAGCCTGGGATCCTTGTTTTGTAGATGGATGATTGGCTTAGATTGGAATGTGGGGCCCATTAGGAAATGTCCTTCCAAAGTGCTCGGAGACCAAGACACTCCTGGCTTCATCAATAATGGCCAGGGGGCAGGAGTGTATTTTAGTCCCCCTTTTCCTCCATATTGCCTACTAATGCTTAGCTAAGGAAACCTGCCTATCAATTCAACATGGAGAAGAAATTCATGTTTGAGGTAAAGGCAGTCAGTGTATTTTGTTTTGTTTCATTTTATTTTATTTATTCTTTTTCTTGTGGTACCAGGCAGCTGAAACCAAGGCTTTACACATACTTTGCAAGTGTACCACCTCTGAGCTGCACCCCCAGCCCCCTTTTTAATTTTTTATCTTTTTTTTTCCAGCACTGGGGATTGAACCCAGGGCCTCCCACCTGCATGCTTTGCAAGTGCTGGACCACTGATCTACGCCCCCAGCCCATTTTTTTCCTTTTTGAGACAGGGTCTCGCTAAATTACGCAGACTGCCTCTGGTCTCGAACTTGCGATCCTCCTGCCTCTGTCTCCCAAGCCGCTGGGATGACAGGCGTGCGCCACCACGCCTGGCTGTTTTTTATTTTGAGACCAGGCATCTCTAAATTCCATCAGGCTGCCTCTGGCCTTGAGTGGATCAGAGGCGCGCACCACGGCACCAGGCTCGGTTAGTATAGTTTAAAGGTAGGTGTGTGAGAGGTCACCCATCCAACTCCTGTTGTGTGAAGTTCTATTTCATCAGGAACAAGGGAGGTCTGGGGGCTGCTCTTCTGTCAGAAGGAACCTAGGCTGATGAGCTGCCTTTCTGTCCATGCAGCCCTTGTTCCAGCTCCCTGCTCAGCCGCTCCCTACGGAGTCTGCAGCAGCCTGGCAGCTCCGAGCTCTGAAATTTGCGCCGTGACCAGGTAATCGGTTCATGAGATCATCGCACCCACGCGCCACCATGATACCTGAGCTCCTCAGGAAACTGGAAGGTAATAAGGGACTCACGTAAAGAACTTGACTGTTATTTCTTACATTTGTGAAAAAACTTTAAATTTTTAGATGGCCAATGGAACAACGAGCTGCCTTCTTCGTAGGTTTCCATGACAAATGTGTTCACTTCTCAGGGATATCTAGAGAATTTCATATTTTTTAGCATCTGTCTGAAGAAACAAGGGAAATTATGAAACTCTTTGAGGAGAATGAAACAAAAGTGCACCATAACCCCATTGCGGGGTTGAGTCAAAGCCGCGTGGGAGGGAAATTTGTATTATAAATGTCTATATCTCAAAATGGGAGAAGGACCTGGCAATCCACTTCTGAGGCAATCCCAAAACAACCAGCCATTGAAAACCCTATGAGGGTCACTATGAGTCAGACCCGACTTGAAGGCACCTAACAACAACAATATCTCAAAAAGAAAAGGAAGGATATCAAATAAATAACCCAGACGCCCACTGTACAAAAGCAAACTAAAAAGAGCAAAATAATCCCAAGGCAAGCAGAAATTAAGAGATAATAAGGGTGGCCACAGAAACGGATAGAATAGTGCATAGAGTAAGAACAGACAAAGTCAATGACGTCCAAAGATCAAGAACTCGGAAAAGTGGTTAACTCGATTGACAAGGAGAAAGTGGGAGAGGACTCAAGTCGCAAAGGTCAGCAACAAAAGAAGAGGCAGCCTTACCCAGCTAGCAGAAATCAAAGGAAGATATCAAGAAAGTTGGAACGAATGTGTGCTAATAAACTAAGTCTGAGGTCATGTTTGGGAAGTGAAAAAAGGCTGGACCCAGGGCAGATGTCTGGAGAGGGAGATGGAGACTGAGTTGGTCCATCGCTCAAGCTCTGCAGACTCTTTGTCTTGCGAGTTCAACAGCAAGGTCTGCTAAAGTGGCCCCTCACCAGAGTCTGTGGGAAATTATGATTTCCAAATTCAGGCCCCTTGACTATTGCCAGTTCTCCACTAATTTATAATACATTCACTTCCCCTAATGAAATTATGACCCCTATAATATTAGAGGGCTGGGATTTAGCTCAGTTGGTAGAGTGCAGCTCTGCAGTCTCTGAGGTCCCAAGTTCAATTCCCAGCACTGTAAAAATGGGAGAAGGATCTGGCAATCCACTCCCAAGGCCATCCTGAAACAGTCAGCCATTGGAAACCCTATGAGGGTCGCTATGAGTCGGATACTGACTCGATGGCACCTAACAACAACAACATAATATTAGAAGTGACACTTCACAAATGCACTCTGATAATATGTTTTTACGTATCCAAATGATATGTAACATTGGTGGCATATTGTACTTTGTTGTTAGGTGCTGTGCAGTTGGGTCCAACTCCTAGAGACCCTATATACAACAGATGAAACACTCCCCAACACTGTGCCATGCTTGGCACTATTGTCAGTGCTTCTCTGAGATTCATAGGGTTTTCGATGGCTGATTGTTTTGATAGTGGGCTTCCAGGTCCTTCTCCCAAGCCTATAGAACCTGGTGGTGCCAGGAGGTCTCCTGTCTAAGTACTAACCAGGCCCGACCCTGCTTAGCTTCCAAGATCTGATGAAATAGACAGTAGGAAGCTATGGCTGCAGCATGTTTCACATTAGATCTGTATTTTTTTTCTTTCCCTTGAGTACCATAAACAACAAAATGTAGACAAACTATGCTGAGAGACTGGGTTGAGGATATATTACTATGTATTTTATGCTGACGTATCTAAAGGTACATTAAAAGTGCATTATTAGTTGTTGTTGTTGTTGTTAGGTGCAGTCGAGTCGAGTCCGACTCATAGCGACCCTCATAGGGTTTTCAATGGCTGATTGTTTCGGGATTGCCTTGGGAGTGGGTTGCCACGTCCTTCTCCCATTTTGTGGTGCTGGGAATCGAACTTGGGACCTCAGAGACTGCAGAGCAGCGCTTTACCCACTGAGCTCAATCCCAGCCCGCTGTTAGTTGTTAGGAGGAAAGAAAAGAAGGTCCACTTTGCGCAGCCTTTCTCCAGCCTGTTTGGATGCACCCCTGCCATGACATGTCAGTTTGTCCTCACAATCTGTGAAATAAATGATTTGTTATCCATGTTTGCCAACATTAAGGCATTATTAAAAATGCAAATCCTGAAAAAGCTGATTTAATAGATAGGAAATATTTCTAGCTGGAGGAATTTTCCTGAAGTCATGTGTCCTGGGACTTGTTACTCTAAAGTCTCAGTCCATAGCAGGTGGCAGAAACAAGCCAGTGCCACGTCAGAATGTCTGGTTAGTGCTTGGATGGGAGACCACCTGGGAACACCAGGTGCTGTAGGCTTGAGAGAAGGACCTGGCAACCCCCTCCCCAAAATCAATCCACCTTCAAAAACCCTGTGAACAGCAGAGAAGCACTGACAATAGTGTTTCGCCTGTTGTACACAGAGTCATTATGAGTTGGATACCAACTCAACGGCACCTAACAACAACAACAATGATACTCAGACTTGCTTATCATGAATGAAAAGGCCAATGCTTTTAAAAATCAGTAACTTCACCCAACACATACCTTCTATTCTGAAGGATTCCAACAGCTTTATGAGCATCTTGTAGACCATAATTATATTTATAATGGAAAACACAAGAATCAGGATAATTGGAATACATGCAACAATTCAGAGTCACTTAAGGCAGATGGATAGGATTGTTCATTTCTCCTTTTAATCACAAGCAAGGCATGTTTACGTGGCAAATTTAAAAATATTTTTTAAGCCGTGGACCATGGCACTTGCTAGTAATCTTAGTGATTCAGGAGGCTCAGGAAGGAGGATCAAAGTTCAAGGCCAGAGGCAGCCTGA
This sequence comes from Pedetes capensis, assembly GCA_007922755.1. Taxonomy (NCBI): domain Eukaryota; kingdom Metazoa; phylum Chordata; class Mammalia; order Rodentia; family Pedetidae; genus Pedetes; species Pedetes capensis. The sequence goes on along the minus strand of VMDO01014535.1, from coordinate 5,806 downwards.
GAAACTTGGTGAAACCCTGTCCCAAAATAAAAAATGAAGAAGGGGTTAGGGTGCATTTCAACAGTAGAGTACTTGCCTGGCATGCATGAGTTCTTGGGTTCAACCCTTAAGTTCTGAAAAAAATATTTTTTGTAATGGAAAGAGGAAAATAAGAGGGTCTTTTTAAAGATAGGGACTTCAATGAGGTTTCTTGGTAACTATCTCAGTAGCACACCTTTGAAGAGCCTAAGTAAACAAACAAACAAAAAATATAATAGTGCATTCTGAGTTAATTGTATTTATAATGATAAAATAAAAGGAGCGGAATATTTTCAGTTTTATAGATGTGGATTCATCATATCCCATGTTCTGGTTTTGAGATCACAGGGGAGTCAGTAGAATCCTCTGAGCCACAGCACTTAATGTACAAACTGTAAACTACAGACTTAATTCACTTCAGCCATTAGAGTGAAACAAACTGATGGTTAGAAAATTACAGGATTAGGTAGATAAGCAGACACAGAGTTAGAACTCCTAACAAGCAGATGTTATTTAGACCGTTAGCATCACTCACAAGGCTGAGGCATGCTGCCAACCTTTGTGAAAATTCTAAACCTCAAGTACATTTCAACAATACCATGCAAGGAGACCTTGACCTGGAATTCCAGAGTAAGGGAAGGGCCGTTAACGTATGAGGAAGTAGAGACATATCACAGACATCTTCTGTCCATTCCAGATGTGTCCTTCCCCTAATTCAGACAATAGCTCTTTGGAAATGGAGTTTGCGAGATAATAGAATCCAGGTAAGATAGGAACATTTTTCAATTTCAACATCCAAGGAAAAGCGTGGCACAACCATCGATGATGTTGAAATAGAGTGTTCCGTGATTTTAGGAACAGCCACGTTCTTAGTATGTATTCTGCACAGCAGATGATGTCATCTTGAAAATAGTATCTCTTTTCAAGTAGGGAAAATATGCATTGCTGGGTAAATTTATTACTTGCCGTGGCAATATGTGCAACAAATTTAACGAGGTCCAAGTGCACTCAGCTGAGAGAAAGTGATTGAGCGTAGCCCACGAGGCATCACGCCACTCCGATCTGAGCTTCCTCCCAAAAGAGTCCACTTGCAAAGCTCCCGTGTCCTTGATGTAATGAGTAAATTGTTACGGATGCAGATGGAGTGTCATCAAGACGTTGAAATCCCTCAGAGGTGACCATATGGCTCCCTCTCGCCTCTTAATATTTAATGATGGTCTTTGGGCACATTCCAGTTATTCAGAAACATAAGTTTGAGGAAAGACCATTCTCACAACAGTTACAAAAGACGATCTACCTGACAACACTTAAACTCCTTTTAAATGAGAGTTTTTGTTTAACTGAACCAAACATTTGCTAAATATTTTGGTCAAAGACCAGTTATTCTTGGTAGGTGTTTTTCTGTGTTGGAATAATGTAATCAATCTCAAAGACACTTCTCAGCTCTTCATTCTATGAATCATTGACCAGCTGGGAACAGTGACTCACAGAAAAGTGGCAATATGGGGAAGAGGCTGATATAGTCGCTGCCTTCCAATAAAACCAGCGAAGTGGGAGTAAGGACTCTATACCCGCTGACAATGCTACCGTTTCCCTAGCGTTCAGGAGCAAGATGCTGGCAGATAGTTCTTCCCCGGAGTTCTGGGGCCGCCATTTGCCTCTTTTCTTCAGAGAGCAAACTTGTAATATTAAGAAGGTTTGTCTCAGCGATTCTGAAGGCAAGCTCTGAGCTTTGGGCATATCATGAGGGGCTGCGCTCTCCGTCCTGGAGGGGGGTAGAATTTACGTCCATGACATCGATGAATTCATCTTGGAGGTCTAGTTGACAAGTTTTACTGTGGATGCATCCAGGTTGTCTTTGAAACTATACAGTTCCTTCTGCGTGGCTAGCATTGTGTGGCTGTTTAGCCCAGCAGTGGCATCTTTTAAATTCTTACCTTTTTTCTCCTATGAAGTAATTTGTGTTTTCATCAGTCATTCATTTGTGCTACCATTCAACTGTTGTTGTTGTTGTTGTTTGGGGCTGGGGTTTAGCTCAGTTTGTAGGGTGCTGCTCTGCACTTTCTGAGGACCCTGGTTTGACCCCCAGCACGGCAAAAATGGGAGAAGGTTGTGGCAGTCCACTCCCAAGGCAATCCGGAAACAATCAGCCATTGAAAACCCTATGAGGATTGCTGTGAGTCTAAGCAGACGCCACGGCATCTAACAACAACCATTCCATGTTGTTGTTGTTGTTGTTTTTATTGTTGTTGTTGTTAGGTGCCATCAAGTGGAGTCCGACTCATGGTGACCCCATGTACAGCAGATGGAAACACTTCTCCATTCTGTGCCAGGCACACAATCTTATTTATGTTAAATCCCATTGTTGCAGACACTGTGTCAATCCATCTGGTGGAGGGTTTTCCTTTTTGTCCTTGACCTGCCACTCTCCCAAACATGATGTCTTTCTCCAGGGATTGGTCTCTCCTCACTATGTGTCCAAAATATGTATGATGCAGTGTAGCCATCCTTGCTTCCAAGGAGCACTCTGGTTGCACTTTTTCTAGGACAAATCTGTTGGTTCTTTTGGCAGTCCATGGCATATTCAATACACGTCTCTAGCACCATAATTCAAAAGCATCAATTCTTCTCCTGTCTCCCTTGTTCAATGTCCAGCTTTCACAACCATATGATGCAACTGAAAATACCATGGCATGAGTCAGATGCACCTTCGTCTTCAGTGTGACATCTTTACTTCTCAATACTCTAAAGCAACCGTTCCAAGGACATGTGGAAATGTATTGTTCTTGGGACTGATGTAGGTAGCGGGAACTCAGAAAGGACTCACACAATCCCTGCTCAAGGCTGTAATGATCCTACAGCCCCGAAGTTACTTTATCATGAGGAAAGCATCTGTAAGAAACGCAAGGGGGTGCCCTGGACAGGAAAAGGAAGAGCTCATCCTCAGCATCCGGGTCATGGCGGGGAGGGTCTCCCTGCTTCCTTCCCAGCTACAGCTACCCAGTAAGAGCAGTAGGGCATGGGTTTCTCTCTCTCTCTCTCTCTCTCTCTCTCTCTCTCTCTTCTCTCCTCTCCCTCTCTCCTCTCTCTCTCTCTTTTCTCTCTCACTATTGGTTATGGGAGAGTTAAGTTGGGATCAAGTTGGGAAGAGGACAGTGGGACCAGGTGCACAGGAGGGACAGAAAGCAAGAGCCATCAGCACCCATGTCCCCATCAGAGTGGAGACTGCCAGTGTCCACAGCAATCTACAGGAGGGAATGAGCACTGAGCCCGCCTGCACGCTGGGGTGAAACCATATTCCCTCCAATCTCATCTGCACCCCTTCAAAGCTTTGGAGGGCTAAAAAGTCAGATGTGGGCTTGAATCGCGTGCCCTCGACTTGAACCCACTCTGCATGGGATTCTACTCCACATCTGGGTTTGTAGCCCTGTAAAACTGTTGAAAGGGTGCAGATTGAATTGGAAAATATATGGGCACTTCTTTTCAGAGAGTCATTCCCCAGAAGATAAGCCTGTTGCCTGATAAATACCTTCATATTTTGTTTCAGAAAATTCCTACAAACCGGCGTGTCTGGATAAATGATTTACTCCTTACGCCCAATTACTCTCCCTTCAAGGCAACGGATAGACACATAGCTCGCTTATCAAACAACGGTTTATTCATCAAGTCTTATCGAAGACTTCCACTTTGCTACGTTCACCGACACTAAATTATTTTGTCACAAAGTCTTTGCGTCCCCAATAGGTGTCACTCTCTTGCATAAAAACGTCCACCTGAAGTCACTTCAGCTCAGATAGGAAATTCTATAAATCTTGCCTGTTTACCTCCCACTCTGGGGAATTAGTAAGGCTGTCAAGGGGCATGCAGCCTCCTTGCAGAAGCTCTCTATCTCGGCTTTGCTGGATTACAGGTTTTTCTGATGGTCTGTTGAGGAGTCCTGGGAGAAGAGCCTGGCAATCCACTCCCAAGGCAATCCCGAAACAGTCAGTCATTGAAAAGCCTATAAGGGTCGCTATAAGTCAGATACCAACAAGTCGAAGGCACCTAACAACAACAACAACATTGAGGAGTCAAACACTGACACATGTAATGTCCACGTGAAGAAGTCACGGGTTGGGAGCTGAAAGGGAGATGGGCATTTTTTAAAAACAAACAGTATAAATGGATTGTTAAATGAATGCATATTCATAAGAAACTTCCACAAGGTATGATAAAGTGGAGAAAATTTTTCTCATAAGAACTTTATCAGGAATAAAATCATGCTTTGAGAGAAATACATGACTGATCAAATAGGACAAAGGTACACTGAAGTCTTATTAAAGAAAGAAAGAGCTGGGCGTGGTGGGTGGTGCACACCTGTAATCCCAGCGGCTCAGGAGGCAGAGGCAGGAGGATTGCAAGTTCGAGACCAGAGGCAGCCTGCGTAACTTAGTGAGATGCTGTCTCAAAAAGTAAAAAAAAAAAAAAAAAAAAAATGCTGGGTGTGCAGCTCAGTGGTCCAGCACTTGCAGAGCATGCAAGCGCGAAGCCCTGGGTTCAACCCCCAGTACTGGGGAAAAGAAAGAAAGAGAAAGAAAGAAAGAAAGAAAGAAACTGCATAGCATGAAAGAAAAACATATTTACTGGTCCATCTCCCATAAAACACAGTACAGTTGTGATACAATGAATACTTGAAAACTTCTTAGTTTATTTTCTAAAAATTACTAAAAATATTAGTTTTGTACTAGAATCAACACTGCATGTATAGATAAGGGGTATGGGGAAAAATTAAAACAGTGACCAAAATATGTGCATACCCCTTAGAAACTCAATAACTTCCCGGGGAGAACCTGGCTTCTCCCTTGGCTGAGGAGTTGGTGCCTCTGTGGGCAACACAGTGAGGAAAGAAGATTCTTCATGGAAGAACCACTGAATCTTTGAAAACCAAAGAGCACCCATGTTTCCAGACAGTAAGAAACAAGGAGCAAGGCTCAAGGAGACATAAGATTTCTCAGGAGCATGAATTGGTGCTGAAAGAAGAAAGATGGTAGCGTTCAAATTTCTGATGAAAATTGATATTCCAGTTTTAAAAACATTTTCAAATTCTCAACCAACTGAGAGGATAGACTGCTTCAGACATACAAGGGTATGACGCAGCTCTCTCTCATGGACCCTTACAGAAGGGCACAGTAGCACATGGAGAACGAGGTGTCCAGGATCAGCCAATTGAAACTTCAGCTCAGGAGTGGTCGAGCCAGATCCCAGAATGGTGGTGGAAATAGGGTCCCATGGACACCCATGTTGGGGATAGCAAGAGAATGAAGGATCCCTAGGTATGGTATCCAGGAAAATGGATTGAAAATTCAGTAGTCTCTTATAGGTGGTTTTAGTTATACTCAACCACCGTCTGAAAATATTACGTGGAAATATTCTCAGAATAAACAATTTGTAAGTTTTAAGTAGGTTTTTTTATTTGTTGTTGTTAGGTGCTGTCAAGTCATGTCTGACTCATAGGGACCCTCATAGGGTTTTCAATGGCTGACTGTTTTGACATTGCCTTGGGAGGGGATTGCCACGTCCATCTCCCATTTTTGTGGTGCTAGGAATTGAACTTGGGACCTCAGAGACTGCAGCGCAGTGCTCTACCAACTGAGCTAAATCCCAGTACCAGGCTTTCTTATAGCACATGGTTATAACTTCTGTTTTATTATGAGTTAGTCTCATTATGTGCCTGGATTATAAATGAAACTTCGTTGTAGGTAGGCATGCCTGGACAGCAAAACATCGGCTTACAGACTTCTGCACCCTC
>VMDO01014534.1:10035-54338 GCA_007922755.1 Pedetes capensis | reverse complement strand
CTTTTTCTGTCTCTCTTGTTCAATGTCCAGCTTTCACAACCATATGATGCCACTGAAAATACCATGGCATGAGTCAGACGCACCTTCGTCTTCAATGTGACATCTTTGCTTTTCAATACTCTAAAGAGATCTTTTGCCACAGCTTTTCCTAGAGCAATGCGTCTTTGGATTTCTTGACTGCTGCTTCCACGGGTGTTGAGACTTACAGTACTTACCCATAAATTTAATTTTATTCCAAACGTGGAGAAAGGATAATTCCAATTGCTACAATGTCTCAATGAGACATCATCTTAGTTTCATAATGAAGATAAATTTTTTGTCTTCCACTTGCTTCTCCTTCGCTGCCTTCTCGGAACTGAAGACTTTCACTAAGGATTTGGAACATAATTGATTCTCCTCTCAGTACTGTCTTCTCATTCTTACATAGTTCCTTTTTTTTTTTTTTTTTTTGGCGGTACTGGGGGTTGAACCCAGGGCCACGCACTTGCATGCTTTGCAAGTGCTAGACCACTGAGCTACCACCTCCAGCCCATTTTTTTACTTTTTGAGACAGGGTCTCACTAAATTACACAGACTGCCTCTGGTTTCCAACTTGTGATCTTCCTGCCACCGCTTCCCGAGCCACTGGGATTACAGGCGTGCACCACTGTGTCCAGCTTCTTACACAGTTCTGTTGAAAAATAGGATGCAAGAGAAGCCTCCTAAGTCCTGTACTTTACCCCCCACTTTCTAGAATTGAATTAAATATCAGGACCATGAAGACAAGTTATTCCAATAATTTCTTTCTGATTCAGGTGGGGTTGGTTCTCCATTCTGTTCCTTTTTGTTTGGGAGTTCATTCCCATTTTTCTAATATAAGCCATAATATAAAAATTACAAGTTCCTAATAAAACCTAGGGCTGGGATTTGGCTCAGTGGGTAGAGTGCTGCGCTGCAGTCTCTGAGGTCCCGAGTTCAATTCCCAGCACTGCAAAAATGGGAGAAAGACCTGGCAGTCCACTCCCAAGGAAATCCTGAAATAGTCAGCCATTGAAAACCCTATGAGGGTCGCTATGAGTCGGATACGACTCAACGGCACCTAACAACAACAACAACAATAAAACCTATAAAATTTAGATTCATCCAACTTAATGACTTTTAGTCTCTTTCCTGATTTTATAGTTCATAAGAGTGACTGGGAGATTTCCAGAATCATCCCAGCTCTGTGGATGCCACTGCCTTGATGCAATAACATCCACTCCTAAAGGTGGAACCGATGACAAGGAGGGAACTTACACCAGCTTGGATAGATACCTGCTGAATTTTCCAGAAGGGCTAGTTAGTAATTAATCAAGCTAGGTGTTGCCGTCCTGCTTGGCCTCTGCATTCCTTTTTTCCTCTCTGTTTACCAGAGGACATTACATGGTCCTTGTTTGCTAAGCTGCATCGCCTTTGACCTCAGGTGTTCATGCTTCCCCTTGCTTTTGCCTTTATGTGCATGCTCACCGTCCCCTTTCTTCCTCCCTCTTGTTTTGATGAAGTCTGATTTACATGCCACAAAGTTTACTCATTGTTGTGTATAATTTAGTGATTTTTAAAATAAATTTACAGAATTGTACAAACATTACCACAGTCCAAGTCAAAAGCACTTGGTTATGCCATAGAGATCCCTCATGCCCAATTGTATCCACTCCCTGTTCCTGCTCCAGTCCCTGGCAACCAGTTCAATGCTGTCTCTTCTAGATGTTTCCTATAAATGGAATCGTACAATACGTGGGTTCTCTGTCATCTAGTTTCTTTTCACTTAGCTGTATTTTCCATGTTCTGCCATGCTGAGACATTTATGACCACTTTATTCCTTTTTATGGATAATGTTGGGCTGAGGTTTAGCTTGGTTGGTAGAGTGCTGCTCTGCGCTGAGACCCTGGTTTCAATCTCCAGCGCCTAAAAAATGGGAGAAGGTCCTGGCAGCCCACTTCCAGAACAATCCTGAAACAATCAGCCATCAAAAACCCTATGAAGTCGGGCACAGTGGCGCATGCCTGTAATCCTCAGAGATTCACAAGGCAGAGGCAGGAGGATTGCAAGTTTGAGACCAGAGGCAGTCTGTAATTTAGCAAGACCCTGTCTCAAAAAGTAAAAAAAATGGGCTGACAGCGCAGCTCAGTGGTAGAGCACTTGCAAAGCATACAAGTGAGAGGTCCTGGGTTCAAACCCCAGTATCACAAAACAAACAAACAAACAAACAAAACAACAAAACTGAATGGCAGAGAGTCACCACTGACATAGTGCCAGGCATGACATAGTGTTGGGGATGTGTTTCATCTGTTATACACAGCGTCACTATGAGTGGGACCCAATTCAATGGCAGCGAACAACAACAGTGATGTTCCATTGAATAGAGATATATCACATTTTGTTTATCCACTCATCAGTTGATAGATATTTGAGTTGCCAGTTTTTAGCTATTAGGAATAATACTGCCATGAGCATTCATGCAAAAAGCCTTGTATGGGCATACATTTTCTTTCTTCCCAGTGGATTCTTAGGAATCCTGGAATTAGCATTGCCAGGCTGTATGGTAAATTTGTGTTTACCTTTTTAAGAAATTGACAGTCTGTTTTCTGAAGTGGCCACACTGTTTTACATTCCCACCAACATTGTATGGTAGTCCAGTTTTTTTTTTACATCCTCACTGACACTTGGTCATTTCCATCTCCCTGTTGTGCTGGGATTCAAACCCAAGGCCTTACACTATACCACTGAGCTACAACCCCAGCCTTGTTCATGTGTTATTTAATAGCCATCTAAATGGATGTGAATTGTTATCTCACTGTAGTTTTAATCTGGCACTTCTAATTAATGAAGTGGAACATCTATTCACGCGCTTGTTGGCCATTCTGTAACTTTGATGGAATGTCTATGCCAATCTTGTTACTATTTTTAATTGGGTTGTGAGTATTCTTGAGTAGTAAATATTCTTTATATATTTTGGATGTAAGCCTTTATTAGACATAGTATTTTCAAATTGTTTTCAGGCTCTTTTAATCACCTTTTAACATGGTCAGGTGTACTCTAGCATCCCCCCACCTTTAGTGAGATAAAACATTCTGCAGGTATCAGATTTCTCTCTGAGGCAAATTCTGTTTTCTACATTTTTTTTTTTTTTTTAAGAGGAGATTTTGTCTTTTTCTTTTTAGGCATTACAAATTCAATTCTTCATAGGTGATTTAATTTAGGTTCTGAGCAAATAAATGTTTTGAAAATGTTTTCTTTTAGGCTAAACTCATTTTGTGAAAGCACTAAAACTTTTCACCATTTAAATTGCTATTTCTTAGTCCTACTTGTTGTTGTTGTTGTTAGGTGCCGTCAAGTCGGTATCCGACTCATAGCGACCCTCTGTAGGACAGAGGAAACACTATTGTCAATGCTTCTCTGCTGTTCATAGGGTTTTCAATGGCAGATTGATTTTTAGGAGGGGGTTGCCAGGTCCTTCTCCCAAGCCTACAGCTTCCGGTGTTCCCAGGCGGTCTCCCATCCAGGTACTAACCAGGCCCGACCCTGCTTAGCTTCCGAGATCTGACGGGATTGGATGCCACTGGGCAACAGCTGCTAGTCCTACTTAGGCTTCTGTGTATCTTGTTTCTGTCTTAACATATTAAATGGCTACCATTGCTCTATGTTTTTAGGATTCCTTTTTTTCTCTGACTTACATGGTTGAAGAGTAGAAATCATTACTCTCAGTTATGTCCTTCATTGTACTCCCTCTGAAAATCAGTACTTAGGTGGTTTTGTTCATTGATAATGTTATTGCTGATTGTTTACAGTAATAATAGCAAAAATAATAATAAAAGTAGCATTTGTGAGTAGTATAGGCTTTAAAAATCACAGAAAGTTCTCAAAGTAATTTTTTCTGGTTCTATTTCCCTGTACTGTTAGTGTGAGGACATTCTCTCAGTGATATGAAAAGTATTTTAGATGGTTCTCTGAGCTGCTTCAGTTCTCATCTTTGGGATTAACCAGTTCCTACCCTGGATCACCTGTATAGCAAATACAGCTGGCTCTTATTACTGCTTGTGAACTTTGTCTTAGATAACTTAACTGTTTGGTTAATGTATTTATAACCCCCAAATCAGTGGAGTGCTTTCAAGATAGTTTGTAGATCTTGTGCAGAGGAGCAAAACAATTGAGTTGCCTGCTGTACATGTTCTCAGCTGAAGTAGGAAAAGGCTGAGGTCTCTCTGTCTTCTTGTCTCAGCTGTCATGCAGAGATGAGCAGAGGATGGAGACCCAAGGGGCCAGGGCACTGTGGGAAGCTGCACATTTCACTGGGGCCAGGTTGACAGGCCTTGAATCTTCTGTCTGGTCCCAGTTTGTGGAGCTGTCTCAGGCAAGTCACTGACTTTTTGAGCTCATTTTCTCTTTTATAAAATAAACAGACTTTCCTAGGATGAGTTTTTCAGATTTAAGATTATATATTTGAGATGTACCTATATGGGTATTTGTTTTCCCCAGGAGAAATGGTTCAATGTCTGCTAATCAGTGTTTTATAGACTAAGATTTTGTAGAACATAATGATCATGAATAATGACAATCAACCATATAGTATGGTACTTTCAGAACATTACTAAACCTTTCTGAATTTGTCTTCTTTTATCTGAAAGAATGTGTGCACCTGTCTTCCTGCATAAGAGCCTTCGCCTGTGGAATTCTCTCTTTCCCATGGCACAATCTCCTCAAGGCTGGCCTGCTAGTTGGAGTGAGTGCTTTAGGTAGAGCCAGAAGCTGATTGCCTTTGCTGTCTGGAACCTTCCCTCACATTGTTTGGGTTTGGCTTTGGCAGGGTCAGCTCATCTGCCCTCCTGCTCCCTTGACCTTCAAGAATTCTATCCCTGGATGTCAAATCTCCTTGTGTTGCCTTTGTAAATGTTTTCTTTGTTTTTGGAAACAACTTTGGCTTTCACTTCTGGTGAAGGGTGGATCTTTCTTTTGTCTTCAGGTAACTTTATGGAGAGGCTTCACAGATTTCTACTTCCAGTGCTGAGCTCTGGATACAGTCTTCTGAGCTGCACTCCCAGTGTGGATATTCACATTGTGTATGGTGCCCACATCCTATATCTTCAGTGTGCACAAGATTGCAAGGGTTCAATCTATCCCTGACACAATCTTTTCCTCTCCTCTTCCACACAAGACAGGAATGTCAGCAGATTCTCTTCTTCCTCTTGTTCCTTTCTTGATGAAAGGTATATTTTCCCTTCTGAATTACTCAAGGTAGAAACTTAACCATCAGCTTCTTCTGTTTAATTTTATTTTGTGGAATACATTGTATACTCACAGGGCTCAAAAATCCAAAGGTATCCAAAGACATACTTTGAAATATCTTCTTTCTTTTCCTCTCTTTTGTCTGCCTACTGCCTCCCTACTGCCACAAATTGCTTTCTCACATTGTGGAGCCTTGAGGACATCTTCATTTTTCATAATATGTACATAATAGTTGTTGATAGGAGTGGTAGTTGGCTTGGAGGCCAGAAGAAAAATTTCTCTAGGAATAAAAATAAAATATTTATTGCATTCTAAAAGATTTCTATCAAATAGCTAAAATATTAAGTTAATTTTGAGTGGAATGTATTTATAAGATTTATTTCTATGGAATGCCTTATTCTCTAATATCAGATAAAATAGTTTAACATATATTGTTTTGCTGGTATGCTTTATTTTAAAAAAAATGAGAAATATGCCTCTTTTAAGATATATATCATTTGCCTCAGTCTGAATTGTGAACCTTTTTTTTTTTTTTTTTTGCGGTACTGGGGGTTGAACCCAGGGCCTCACACTTGGCTGCTCTGCAAGTGCTGGAGTTGCCGCCTCCAGTGTATTTTTTTACTTTTTGAGACAGGGTCTTGATAAATTATGCAGACCGCCTCTGGTTTCGAACTTGCGATCCTCTTGCCTCCGTCTCCTAAGCCACTGGGATTACAGGTGTGTGCCACCAAGTGTCCAGCAAGTTGTGAACCTTTTGAGTTGTGAACCTTTTGAGACCATAGCTCAATTTATGTACTTTATCATTCTTTTAAAGAAGTATTTATTTTAGACCCTATGCCAGTTACTGAGGTTATAGCAGTGTGTAAGATACATCCCCTTACCCATTAAATTGTATGTGATATTTATGAGGTAGCAATAGAAACATTAGCATTGTTCTTATTGGCTGTTCTTCATTTAGTCCAATAACTATCTAGTGATATGAACTGATCACTACATTGGCCCTGCATATCTTCAGGTACTTCAAAAATCAATATGAATTGGGATAAAAGAGCCAATTTGAAAATGGCTTCCAGGGAAAATGATTTCTTTAAAAGGAATTTGGATCAATATATGAAACTGCTTTAAATGAGCTTTTTAAACTTTTCACACAGAGTAGTGGCACACTCCTGTAATCCCAGCACCCGGGAGGTTGAAACAGGAGGATTTCTGCAAGCTCCAGGCCGTCCTGGATAACACAGCAAGTCCTAGGCCAGCCTGGGTGACACAGCAAGACACTGTCTTAAAAAAACCAAACCAAACTGAGCCAAGCCAAACAAAACAAACCAAAACAAAGCATTCTCTTTTTTTTCTTAGTTTAATCTCTGTTATAGTGTCCAGTGTACACATAAGGTGTAGTCCTAAATTACCTGGACATACTAGACTTGAATATTATCAGCTTTTGTGTAGAAATATATAAATGAAGTGTTGTGACATCTGTTCTGCGTATTGACATTTTAGATATATAGTTTACTTAGAGCTTTGGGTCTGTTCTCTGTAACTGTTTAAAACCAATACTTTCGGATCTAGTGTAAACATGGTTTTGAGATTAATGTGTAATAAAAGGAAGTAGCACTGATACAGTCATAAATTAACCGAGAGGGGCTTGAGGCATTGGAACTTGTTTCTGGTAAATTCTAGGACTTGTTTCATGAGGCCTTTCCAAAACCTAGAGAGCAGAGAACATGTCTCTAATCTTCTAAATTTTAGAATACTTAAGGTAACATGGTAAGTCTCAGGAAAAGTTTGACAGTTTATCTTTAATATTCTTTTTTCAGTGTCTTACAGGGTGTGAGAAACTGTAAGAAATTAATGAGTATCACTATGTTACAGCAATTTGTCTTATCTAGTTAATAATGATTACTTGGCCTTTTGCTGTTTCCTTTTTCTCCCTTTTCTTTTATCTAACTTTGGACTGTTTTGTTTTTACCTTATACTGCTGGGTATTCATGGAAAGAAAGAATGAAACTTATTTGTGTCTACTTTTTACCTGTTACTGTCCACGAATGAGTACTTTTAGTTTCTTAAAAATTTTCCCAAAGAAGCCTTATTTTCCCGGACTAAAATTAGTAATAAAGTATCATTTTAATTTACTGAAAGGTGTATTGACATGTATGTTTTAATCCCATTAACTTTACACTACTTTCAGAGACAACAAAGAACTGATCACATACTCCCCCTTGTGGTAAATATTTAGGGTTAGCCAAAGTGCTTTTACATATAGTTGTTAACTCTAGATAGTACTTTACTAGTGAAAACAGATATTTGGATACTCTAAAACAGATCTTGAGAACCATTTAGATGGACTTGATACAAACTAGGAAGGTGTGGGTAGTGCTGCTGAAACACAGCTGCATCTTAGGATTCCCTGCATGTGCCTGGACGTCACGTCAGAGGTGTCCTTTTGCCTGTCTGCATTAGGACCCAGGTATTGATGATTTTAGTCAGATAAAATTTAGCCTACTTTAAAATTTTTTAAAGTTTCAGTGTTTTTCTATTCTAATATGTGGTCATGGTTGAGAACCACTTATGTAGATAATTATTTCTACAACGAGCTAGTTCTGTATATATGGGAGAGAGCATATCATAATTTCAAACAATAGTTTATTACTCTTCTTGTATTTTATAGTGTATGAAGCTTTTTTACAGTTTGTTTGCTCTTCTCAGAGGTCCCTTTTATAGTAAGCAATCTGGAAACAGGAACTGACTAGTCTTAGATTATACTACAGGTAAGACGAAGAACTGGGCTTGGAAGTCATGACATTTCACCTTAAATCCTCTGTCTTTCTTACCACACCACAGTGTTTCAGCCCCAGAGCCATCAACTGAAATGATCAATCTTGAATTATTTCCTCTTTTGAGTTCTAGTTATGTGTTATGAAGTACTTTTAGCTTGTGGCTGTGTTCTATGAATTACCTTTACAGGAAATACTAAAGTCATAGTGAAATTCATTCAGATATAGTGTGATGCTCTCAGGGTTTCTTGGTCTGTGTCAGGTAGGCTTCTATCCATCCACACCATGTCATCAGACTGTTGGGAAACACATGAGGTTGACGTAAATGTAGATAAGAAATATTCTAATGTATAGACAGTTCAGACCTGAGCCATATATGTGTATATGCTCTTGGATATTGACTAACTGGTGGGTAAATGAGTAGTAGATCCAATTACTACAAAAGATAAAGTCTTCAGATTTTATTGTATTGGAATTTTATTTTCTTTGTTATTACTCATAGACTTTTTCTAACCTTAAAAATAATTTATAATATTATATAGGATACTTAGATATTTCTTAATAACCCCACTGGTTTTAATAAACTTTGATTTCCGTGTGTTTCTGTTTTCTCTTAAATATTTAGCTGTGAGAGGCTGTGGTCAATTGTTAGCATTTTCTTTTTTGTTTTTTTAAAATATAAACCTTTATTATTTCACAGAGAAGTCTTCATTAACGAGTACAAAATAACATTGGAATCTACTGAATACAAAGTCTAGTTTGTGTTTTATCTTGCCTATTAACCTCATCTTTTGAGTACTATTTCATTTTTTTCCATTGACAACTTGTACATTTCTAATAGATATATGATATTTTGTTTTTCTGAACATTTATGCTTATTATTTTTTCATTTCTTTCATCAACCCATTGTTTTGTGATTTAAAAAGTTACACATGCATGTGGGTAAAACACACTTCCAATAGCATATAATGACAATATTCCTCCCCACTCTATAGACTTTTACTCAGAAATAGCTGCATATGCCTTTTCAATTTCTGCGGCTTATTTTTCTGTCGTTCTGTATAATGTCAAATATACCAGTGTCAAACATCAGTTGTAATAAGCAGCATTGTACCACATTTCTTTGGTACACTTGATGTATTTGTTGTATCACATGCTGAAGTAAATGTGATATTAGTGATATTGCTATTTAAATTTTGCCTTTTATTAGTGCAGTTTACCTTTTTTTTTTTTTTTTTTTTTTTTTTTTTGGTACTGGGGGTTGAACCCAGGGCCTTGCGCCTGCATGCTCTGCAAGTGCTGGACCACTGAGCTGCGCCCCCGGCCCATTTTTTTTTTACTTTTTGAGACAGGGTTTCACCTCGAACTTGCGATTCTCCTGCCTCCACCTCCCGAGCCGCTAGGATTACAGGCGTGCTCCACCACGCCCGGCTCAGTTTACCTTTTAAACTTATTTTCAAAATGTTAATGACTTCAGATTATTAAGTAATGTTAAAGGCCTGCCTCCATGTTTCTTCAAAGTTAGGCAATTCTACCCATTTAAAAAACATAAATAGTGTTTATACTAGGTACTAATAATGTGTTCTGCATATGTATTTTTATTGTTTGTGAAACAAGTCCTTTGTGTATTACTGAAAAAATTTTTTTTTCTTGAATCAGGGTCTTTCTTGCTCTGTAGCTGGCCTTGAACTTGTGATCTTCCTGCCTCAGCCTCCCAAGTGCTTAGGTGACAAGTGTGTGCCACCATGTCTGATATTACTGAAATTTTTATCTTTATTAACTAAACCTTATTTCTAAAAGTTGATGCTTTGTAGCGTGGTGTGGTAGCGCACACCTGTAATCCCAGCTACTTGGGAGGCTGAGGCAGAAAAATCACAGGTTCAAGACTGTAGGCAGCCTGCATAACTGGCCAAGACCCTATTTCAATTTAAAATATAAAGAAGAGGCTGGAGGTGCAGCTCAGTGGCAGAGTGCTTGCAAAGTATGTGCAAGGCCCTGGATTCAGCCCCCCAGTACCGGGAAAAAAAAAAAAAATATATATATATATATATACACACACACACATATATAAATAAATGTTGACATTTTGCTTTTATACAGTACACAGGGGCTGGGATTTAGCTCAGTTGGTAGAGCGCTGCGCTACAGTCTCTGAGGTCCCGAGTTCAATTCCCAGCACCGCAAAAATGGGAGAAGGGCCTGGCAATCCACTCCCAAGGCAATCCCGAAACAGCCATTGAAAACCCTATAAGGGTCGCTGTGAGTCAACGGCACCTAACAACAACAACAACAAGGGATTATAAGAGGTCTTAAATGATTTTGGACTAGTTGTAGTTTTCAGATGAAGGCTTACCAGTTTGTAAGTAAAGAAACAAAAAAAGTCATTTAAGATTCCTTGAGTCAGTTCATTTTTTAAAATATATAAGAACATTTCAAAGGGAGTTAATTCTCTTTGTTGTGATTTGCTGAATCAAGTACCTTTTTATTTGATCATATCCAAATACATTTTTCAAGTCAAATCCGTTTTTAAAAAATAACACTAACCAAATATTATGGTAACATAGGTTAAAACATTATCCTTATGTAATTTGGGGTTGAAGGTTGTTTGTGTATCTGAACATTTTGTTTTAATTTTTATAATGTGGGTATTTCCTAGATCACAGATCATGTTTTTCATGTAGGCTTTGAACATGCAGACATGATAATGGCTGGCTGATTTTTTGTTACTTTAACATACTTCTGGTTAGTAGAAACAGCTCCAGTTTGCACAGTATTTGTGATGACACTCTATAGGGGCATCTCCAATTAGGTTTTTCCTGCAGGTACAGAAAATACATAATCATTTTCCCTCTCTCTCTCTCTCTCTCTCTCTGTCTCTCTCTGTCTCTCTCTGTCTCTCTCTTTCTCCTAGGAGAGCAACGTAAAATTACAGTAAAATAAAAATGTTGGTGGGATACTGGGTGGGCTCAGTTTTACAAACTGAGAAGGAACTAGCATAACTAGATGTGGTTGTGTGTTACTTTCATGTAAGACATGAGCAGACAATATATACACTAAGTAGCCTTAGGAAAGGGTGAGTCCTTATATATTCAGTGAGCCAGCTCTAGAGTGGAGAAAGCACCATGATGGCATTGTCTGGGAGTCGAGTTGGAGCTGAGAAAGCCCTCCCCTCTTGACCTTTGTTACTCCCTCAGTGGTCACATGTAAAGAGAAGCACCTTGTGAAGAGGTATGCAGTGAGTGCCTGGTGGTCACTTTCTGTTGGACACAGGAAGCTGCAAAGGGCTCCGAGCAGTCATGGCCTGGGAGAAATTTAGTATTTACCTGCTGGGAGTGGGCGTGCTCTTGGCCATTCATGTTATCTATGTCAGCCCATGGCTTCAGCCATCTTAAAATTAAACTTCATGTGAATATTTGATTATTCTTTTGGTGGTAGTGTTCTGCCAGATAAGTGACTCCCTTTGAGGACCTCTATAGGTTTCATCCTTACACACAACAGCATTATTTTTACTTTTATTTTTTTGACAGAAAAAACAGGTGAACTTGTTTGGTTTTCTCCTTTCTTAACATTAAAAGAATGTGAATAGCTTTTCATTTAGCTTGAAATCTGTACCTAACAGGTGTTTGCATAGTTCTAGCCCTCTTTAAATGCTCCTATGACAGATAAATGAGAAGAAATTAGAAGAGCTCTGTAAGGGCATGCTATTAATATTCTTATAAAAATGCTGCTACGATTGCAGGTCCTTTTGGAATAAATCATGGGATTGAGCTTCATTCAGATGTGGTGGAATATGCCAAGGAAAAACTGGAGAGCTTCATCAAAAATAGTGATAGCTTTGATAAGTAAGTATTCGTATCAGTAGTTTTAAAGTACATAAATTTTATAGTAAATTGTAAATAAGATTTAGCAATTTTGTTCTATCCCTTTATTAGTAATGTTGCATTAATTAAACATTATAAAGTGGCTTCTCTGCAGATAAAATGTAAAGATGCTTGTGAACTGTGCTTCTGGAACAGTTTTGAACCTTTTGGATAGTATTTAATAATTCTGTCCTCTTTGTACAATAATTTACATGTCAGCATACAAAGAAATTGTTTAAAATATTCAATACTTTGTGATGTATTCAGAAGGAATTATCAGAGAAATATATTGTTGTATCTAATGGTGGGATTGTGTTCGAGAAATTTATTTTTCTGGAACCATCACTTTGAACTCCTACTTCCCCTTAGAAGAAATACTGTACAGTCTTTGATCCTTAGGCTGGCAGGGAAAGTCAACTTAGTGTATAATCTCAACTAGAAATCCACCTTGAGAATACCACACAGCAAGGGTTCTTATTATGCCCAAGTTGTGAACTGTGACATTTTATAAAATTTGTAGGGCTTTGACATCTCTCATCTTTCTGCATAGCTTGTCATTTTTTCACAGAAAGCCTTACAGAGGATAGGAAACCCAAAGTTAGAGCATAGTTGCTTTATACAAAAGTTTTAGTGCAAAAACATTCAGGTTTCCAGGTTGGCCTGTTGGTTTAAAGGCCCTCATTCACCTTCAGCCCTTGGCTGAGACTGCCAGTGTGAGAAATTTGGTAGTCTGGACTAACACTGATTTCCTCTAGATAGGAGAACTGGCTTGGAGGAGAGTATGAGGAAAAGGGCCAAGAAGACCCTACGAATATTTTCAGGGGAATGTTTTCCTTTTTCCTCACTTTCTCTGCCCCCTTCTTTCTCCTTGCACTTTTATTTCATTGTCCTTTGCCATTCTCACTTTCTCTCTGTCCTCTGGCGGGTGGCACTTGAACTGGTCAAAGAGTAGTAAAACAGTGTCCTCCAGCAAAATCCTCACTGCTTGGAGGCCAGGTGAAGTTTTATGGCTCCGTAGGTGTGATTGTGTCTGGGTTATTAAGACTCAGGCAGCCTTGAGGGTGTTGGGAAATGCTCAGGTTTTCTTTTTGCCTATAGTTAACTCAGTAGATTTAAGTAAGCTGCTTGAACTTCCTGAATCAGTTTGCTGAGCAACTTCCTTTATTTTATATGTGCTTGTCTTTATGAATAATTAGCAATTAGCATTTTCAATCATTTTTTCAATTGCCCACAGTGTTGGTTCATATTTGGTCTCCAAGCAAAGCACATTTGACAGAAACTAAAGATTTTAGCCCAAGTTTGATGAGAAATTGTTCAATTTCTTTTGTATCTTTATAATTTCTCTTATCTTATGAGTATTGCATAGAAAGTGCTTAGGATGTAGACATAGTTTTTATGTGGTTATTAGAATCTTGTTGAATTTATTGAATTCCTATTAAGTATGTGCTTTGATGTGGAGACAATTTACATATAAGAGCTTTTTCAATACATCTGAGTTTAGAAAATATAAAAGCAATATTAATAAGAGCAAATATTTTAAGGTCTATTGTAAGGTCTGCTATATATTAATTATTAATACATTTTATCTAGTAATACATTAAGATATAATTCAAATTTGGTTCATTAATCAGGCAGAACAGACTTAAGGAAGAACCTTGAATCACTGAAGCATCTCTGTTCGTGTTTTTTGTTGACAAATGGGTATATCTCTGGAAAACAGTAAAGTGTGTCATGATTTAAAGCCTCTCTCTCTCTCTGTCTCTCTTTTTTTTTTTTTTTTTTTTCTTTGACATGGTGTATTGCTATGTAGCCCAGGTTGGACTGGAACTCACTATGTAGCCAAGGCTGGTTTTGAACTCAAAATTCTCCTGTCTCAGTCCCAAATGCTAGGATTATAGACGTAAACCTCCATACCTGGCAGCATTTCTATCTTTATGTAATTTAAATGTCAACCCATAAAACACATAAGTTGAAGACAATATATTTAGTTGTCTCAAGTAAAAAAATTTAAGTTGTTTTTATATAATTGTAAAATATTCATTTGGCTTATATTTTTGAGTTTTATTTTGTTAACTGTTACACAGGTTCTTTTTATTTATAAAATGGTGATTCATAAAATGAGTGGGTATGACTGATCTAAATGTTTCTTTGTAATTTATAATGCCTTGTTATATTTTTTTTCCATGACACAAAGGTGCATTCATTTTATTCATGAAACAGCCTGGTTTCCTAAAACAATACAAGCAGCATGTTCAGCAGGAAGGTGGCCACTGGCAGGGCTCCCTAGGGCACCCACATCCACCACAGGGGACCATGCAAAGAACCTCTTTCTTCTGCTAAATGGCTTGCTAGTTACAATAATCAGACCTTAATGACAGTATTTCTGAATTGTTACAATGTATTTCTGAAACAGATTCTTATATTAATTAACCAGTCTTAAGAGGACAGTTGAGAAAATTTTATTATCCTAGTTTTCAAGCGGTGGTCTGAAATATTACTCTTAGGTATTTCAGATTATAAATGAGTTTATATACGAAGAGTAGGAGGTACTAAGAAAAATATTTCATTTTGCAGAAAGTAGTGAGTGATTGAAATAACCAAAATTGGTAGGTTATTCAGTGTATTAAAATTGGTAGGTGAATAAATAACCAAAGTTGGTAGGTTATTCAGTGGGCTCTGTTTTTGTTCCTTTGTATACAATTCTGTATTGGTAACAAATTATAAAGACATTTTTCTTCATGTCATACTTGTGTTTTGATGATTCTTTTGTAATTTTTTTGATATTGGGATAACATTTCTACTTATTTCCAATTAAAAAAACTTAAAACTTGCTGTACGCAATGTTAAAAATCCCCTTTCTAAGCAGTTTCATTATATTGTGGATGGGGATATTGAAATACATTTTTATTAACAAAATATGAACTGAATAGAATTAATTGCCAATTATGTATTCTTTAGTATCAAATTATCCTTAAATTTTTTTTTTCCTTTGCGATACTGGGGGTTGAACCCAGGGCCTCATGCTTGTATGCTTTGCAAGTACTGTACCACTGAGCTGCACCCCCAGCCCATTTTTTCACTCTTTGAGACAGGGTCTCACTAAATTACACAGACTGCATCTGGTCTTGAACTTGTGATCCTCCTGCCTCTGCCTCCTGAGTCACTGGGATTACAGGCGTGTGCCACCGTGCCCAGCTATCCTTGATTAAGTTTGACATGGAGAGAATAAGTAGCCAAACCTAATATGGTTTTTGAGACAGAGTTTCACTAAGTTACCCAGGCAGCCTCTGGGCTCGAATTCACAGTCCTCTTGCCTCTGCCTCCAGAGTTACTGAGATTACACCTGTGCGCCACTGCACTGGACTGCTTCTTATTTATCATATTGGTTTGGATCCTTTTTGTTCGATCCCTTTTTCAAAAATACTGTCATGTTACTTATGATTTAAACTACAATTTTAAACTTTTTCTTATATCTACCTGTTCAGAGTGAACTCCCTAATACAGTAAATGGGGTGGGAGAACCCATAAACCAATCAGCATTGGAATATATATGTAAGATGACCTGTAAAAAAAATAACGCATGTGTATTTTATAGATATACAAACTTGGATATTATACCTTGAAAGTAGTTGTTCTTCTTTAGATGAAAAATTACAATGTATATTCTTTTAAATTTTCTGTCATAGTCCTGTGTCAACAAATTAAGTAATTTGGAGTGGCGTCTCTGAGTTGTCTTTGCTTGGAGATGAGAGAAATTAGAGATCTTACTTATGTATGAGTTATTCCTTCGATACCTATCATATTCCCAGATTCACCGAAATTCCCTATTAAAACTGATCTGATCTTGGCTAGGCATGGTGGCGCATGTCTATAAACCCAGTGACTTGGGAGGCTGAGGCAGAAAGATCACAGGTTCGAGGCCAGAGACAGCCTGTGTAATTTAGCGAGACCCTGTCTCAATTTTGAAAAATAAAATAGGTTAGGGGTGCAGCTCAGTGGCACAGCACTTGGAAAGCATGCTCAAATGTCCTGGGTTCAGCCATCTAGTAGTACTAGAGGCAAAAACAAGCAAACAAAAAGACCCCAAAACCCAACAAAACAAAACAAAATACTGATGTCATCTCAAAGGTCCTTTAAAACACTGACATACTTTTTCTACAAATGTCCAAATAATAAATCTTTTAGGTTTCTGGAACTAAAAGATCACCGCTGCAGCCAGTGATTCTACCTTTGTATTGAAAAAGTAGCTATAGTCATCAAGAAAAGGAAAAACGTAGTTGTTGTTTCAGTAAAATCTGATTTACAAAAACAAGCTGTAAGTGGGATTGGCCTGCTATCCTTAGTTTGCTGACCTGTGTAATATTCTTCACACGCTCTCCAAAACATCCTTTTTCTTAACAGCTGACTGATTTTGACAAGTCTTTGGGCCTTTTTGCCAAAGGTTTAGAGGGCGTTAGATGTATGGCTTTTATGAGGAAAGGAGGAGGTTGGGAAAATCAGATTATACCAATCAGTGTCTGTGCAGGTGCAGTAAGCAAAATAATAGCTCCAGCTGTAGTTACTTGGATGAGTTTATCAGTAAAGGATCCTGAATTGTAAACTTTCACCCTGTAATTCTTGGAAAATGAGTTGGTAATTAGTGAAATACTTATAGCTGCATGTATGTATATGTATTTGATGCATATACAAGTATGTAGTTGATTTGGCTCCCTAGAATGCATGCTTCAGAGAGAGCCATGTCCTTATAAGGCACTAGGCCAATAAATCCTGTATCCCCTCCCCTCCAAGGTGACTGTAGTTATAATTTTGGGAGTGCTGTAATATCAGTAGCCAAATGAGTGCAGTATAGTTTGAATATCATTCCATATGAACAGAGGGCCATTGTTTCTATATAATTGACCACGTAAATGAGTGATGGTATAAGTAATCAAAATATTAGTTCGATGATAAATAATACCTAATGTGCTTTGTCTACTCTTCTAGTATCATTAACCATTCTAAGTGCTTTATTCATAGTCCTAGAAACAATATTTTTATTCACATTTCCAAGATAGGGAAACTGAGGATTAAATAGCCTATAACGTGAGCCAGAAGGTTTCTTAGTTCTGGTTGGCTCTGATTGTAAAAGTTGATTTATTCTATTATTTCCTCCTAGCAGTAAACTGCAACCAGTGAACTATAATCTAGCAATTTAGGCCTAGTTATCAAGTTTGAAGGAGTACTTTTATTTTTATCATCTGTATCCTTTCAGGTTAGTATTAAAGGAATGCTGTTATTATGTAGTTAAAAGCACTATAGTGTTTATATTAAAGAGTGTATCCTTACTGTTCATTAATGGCAATACAGCTTGAATTTTTATTTGGGTTGAGGATCAGTGAGGCAATGGATTCCTCATTCTTTATGTTGTTATGAGATTTAATTGATGGATGGCAATATCTGGTGTCCTAATTTTAAGTTATAGGTTTATTTTCTGCATGTGATTTGCATTTGAAAATTAAATGCTGTCAACTTTTATCACTAGACAAGTCCACTGCTTCATCTTTAAGAGAATTATGACATACTTGAAATAGTCTTGTTAGGTGTGATTCCTCGTACATTCAATATTCTGTCAACTGTTTCTCAGATCTATGTACATTTTTATATGTCTAATAATATTTGGAAGTAATTTTATTAAAAAATTGTTATAAATTGTAAACACTTGTTTCTTGTTGTTGGTGCTTGGGGTCAAACTCAGGGTCTCACGAATGCTAGGCAAGGTGTCTACTACTGAGCTACAGCCCCTAGTCCGTAAATAGACTTTTTAGTCATGACATTCAGATGTTAGGACAGAGAATCTTTGAAAATAGTTATCAGGCCTATCTATTAATTGTATGTATTAATTAACATCCAGTAGAAATGATATGGGGGAAATTTTAATAGCTTCAAACACATTTTTAGGAGAAGAAATTACTGCAGCACACAAAGTCTTACCTGTATATGACTTACTACCACATTTTCTATAAAATGTTGAGTGATTGTTTTTAGTCATATGGATTTCTCTAATGCTTTAGCCAATGAAAAATCATTATATTTACTCTGAACCCTACTTTGAATAATGTGTGAATTATTCTGAGCTGAATTTGATGCAGTTGGAAGGGAAAACAACGTGAAAAGGTAAAGTCTTTGTTTTTTTAAAAATTTTAACTCAATAGCTTAATTACTGATTATAAGAGTATTTGAATGGAATAAGTATTTGGAGATGAAGAGTTTGACATTTCCCTTGTTTTTTTTTTTTAAATCTCCAATGGAAAGTTCTGCAGTTTTGTCTTATTTTAACAAATTAGTCATAGCTATATTCTAAGGGCCTGCAGCCATAGCCCTGTGGCATCCGATCCCGTCAGATCTCGGAAGCTAAGCAGGGTCAGGCCTGGCTAGTACTTGGATGGGAGACCTCCTGGGAACACCAGGTGCTGTAGGCTTGGGAGAAGGACCTGGCAACCCCCTCCCAAAAATCAATCTGCCATTGAAAACCCTAAGAACAGCAGAGAAGCACTGACAGTAGTGTTTCCCCTGTTGTACAGAGGGTCTCTATGAGTCGGATACCGACTCCACGGCACCTAACAACAACATATTCTAAGGAAGTATTTTAAGAAAAAGAAGCTTTTGTGATTCACTTGGCAGGATTTGAGTGAAGTATGACAAGGTAGGATTCTTTCCTGTGTCCTTGAAATTCCTTTATTCCATTGGAATAGTTGTCTAAAATTTTAGTGACAGTGTCCTGTGGCACCTGATAAACTAGGTGTACAAATTGTCATCCCCACCTTCACAGTGTATTGAAGGGGAATGTTGTTTTTTCTACTCTCAGTCAGCTCCTAGACCTAGACTATCCGTCTAAGAGGGAAGCTACAGGGCAAGGCTAGGTCACCCTGATCTCCTAGCAGCTTATCAAAAGAATTATATTGGCAAGTTGGCAAGGTCCCTCCTGTGAATGAAATCATCTGTCCACCTCAAGATGAAGATACTCCAACATGCATCTATAAAGAAGACCACTGCTAAGGTAAGTGACTGGAATCCTGGGCTTGCTTTGGGCAAGTGTTCATGTTCTAAAACCAAGATATCTGTGTGCTCTAAATTTTCCCACAAATGATTTTCAGTGTACATTTTAGTAAGAGAATGTCAATGATTTTTTCCTTTGCGAAAGATTCTAAAAAATAGTCATTGGATTTTCAGGTTTAAGTCAACAGATAAGGCTGGAGTGAATGAACTTATAAATATTATACACATTTCAGGACTATTAATTTTTTTTTGTTCTGGAGTTTTTCTAAAAAGAATAAAAATCATGGCTAATTTTCATTTTGCCTGCATAAAAAACTAGGGAATAAACACCTGCCTCATTCTGAAATAACTAATTATAACCACATACGAGTTATCACTTTGGTAGACTTCACCATTTTTGTTTTTCTCAGGTTTCGTTTAGTGTGTGGTTTATGTGAAAAGATGGAATTTGGATTTCCTTTTTCACTATTTTTTAACCTGACGTACGTGTAAATTTATAAATACTGTAGTGCCATTTTGTAAACTGAGAATTTATGGTTAGTTTATTGCTATAGTCTTCCAGATTATACAGAAATTGTGTACATTAAAATATGTACTTGGTCTCTAGGTTTGTAGCAACTTAGATAAGAGACAGTTTTGGGAAGATGGTCAAAACCTAAGGAAGAAAAACATTTAAAAAAATTTTTTATTTTCTGCCCTCTTTGGGAGACTCAGTTGTTGTTGTTAGGTGTGGTCAGGTCTGGTCTGACTCATAGCAACCCTATGTACAACAGAATGAGATAGTCCCTGATTCTCTGCTAGGCACATGATCTTTTTTATGTTTAAGCCCATTGTTGCAGACACTGTGTCAATCCATCTGGTTGAGAGTTTTCCTTTTTTTATTTTGTTGACCTGCCACCATCGTAATCATGATGTCATTCTTCAGGGATTGGTCCCTCCTGACTACATGTCCAAAACATGTAAGATGCAATCCAGCCACCCTTTCTTCTAAGGGGCATGCTAGTTACACTTCATCTAGGATGGATTTGTTGGTTATTTTTGCAGTCCATGGTATATTCAATATTCGTCTCCAATACCATAATTCAAAAGCATCAATTCTTCTGTCTCCTTTATTCAGTGTCCAGCTTTCACAACCATATGATGCAATAGGAATGATAATTTACT
This sequence comes from Pedetes capensis, assembly GCA_007922755.1. Classification (NCBI taxonomy): domain Eukaryota; kingdom Metazoa; phylum Chordata; class Mammalia; order Rodentia; family Pedetidae; genus Pedetes; species Pedetes capensis. Next base: position 34,267 of record VMDO01014534.1, on the reverse strand, counting down.
CTAATTGAATAAGGTGACACTGTCTCTGTCTTCAGTCAATGGTTTAGTTATCCATTACACATAAATTAGTAGATCCATAAACATACATTTACCTGAAATATTGTAATCATAGACTTTTTGAAAAGTATCAGCAACAGAATATTGATTATTTTATAATCTGATCATTATGGATTTATCTACATGAAATGGTATTTCAGAAATCAGCTATAACAATATCAGAATAAAACATTTAAGATTCTCAGCTGTGCATTTAGTGAGAAATTCTAAAGTTCAACTATAAGTAGTTTCTTAAGAAAGTTTATAACCCATATATAGGTTTTTAAAAAATGTAACAACATACAGTTTGAGAAGTTTTCTTAGCTAATTATGAAAGATTCCCATATTGTGGGTAGGAAGGATTAAGCTATATTTGTAAGTATAATAAATAATCCTCAGATGGGATGCTATCTTTGGTAGACATTTTTCTTATAATACTAAATTGGTAGTTTATAGTTTTCTTATAGTATATCTGGCATGAGTTCTCTATTTACTAGAAATTTTTAGTGTCATTGTTTTCCCCCAGTTTTACATACATCCTTCAATTTTAATCATATCTAGAAATAGTCTAGTCCTTTTGAAATACTGTCTTAAATTCAAGTAAGCTTTCAAATTAGAGTGTTCTGTTAAAGGAAATTAATATGTTAAATGAAAGTATAAAGCCTATATGTATTTTTGGAAGTATGTATTTCCTTTAGTAGTAGACATTAGAGACTTGGTTTTTCTCTGCAATGATCCTTTGTAATACTCCTTTAGTGTGAAGTTGGTATATTTGGTTAGCTCTCCATCAAAACTGAAAACATTCAAGTTGTCTGCTAGAATAGTAACAGTGGTTTTATTTGATATCTTTGGTTATAGTAGTTTGTTCATTAAAGGTAAAGGTTTGTTTTGCTTCTTGCTATTTGAATTTTGCCTTCTTGTCATGTTGGAAAAAAATCATATGTTCTGTAACATGAAGCTACAGTTATATTTGTAACCAGTTTAGTAAATATGAACCATTGTAGAGAGTGCCATAGGCATGTGCTTCTCCTGTAACTTTATTTCTAGAAAAATTTCTAGGCTTCATGTTTTTGTGATTATCATATTTAACTTATCATTTTGGTTCATATTCAAAACTCACAGATAGAAAAGCTTTGTGTTTCTTATATAGTTCACTTATTTAATAAATGTATTTTGATGACTGTAATAGGTGATGGTTATTGTTGTTAGGTGTCATCAAGTTGATGTCTGACTCGTAGTGACCCTATGTACAACAAGTAAAACAGTATTGTTAGTGCTTCTCTGTTATATATCGAGTTTTCAATGGCTGATTGTTTTTTTTTGGAATGAGCTGCTGGGTCCTTCTCCCAAGACTGCAGCACCTGGTGTTCCAGGTGGTCTCCCTTCCAAGTACTAACCCGGCCAGACCCTGCTTAGCTTCCAAGATCAGATGGGATTGGACCCCCACAGTGCTATGGCTACAGGCAATAGGTGATGGAGATATAATTAAGTTCAAAGAAATATTCAAAGAAATGAGAAGACAACTAGGAGAATGTTTAGAAGGAAAGAGTATGTTAAAGAGAAAATAGTTGCACCTATTAACCTATAATAAATAGAATGGTAGTGGTGTAATACTTTCCTTTTATATAACTGTTGAAACAATATGTACATAAATTAATATGAAAGAAGTATTGAGATATTTTACCTTTTTTTTGTACTAAGTCTTTGAAAGCTTATGTGAATTTTGTACATAGAGCACATCTCACTTTGGACTAGCCATGTTTTAAGGGCTCACTATCCCCCTGTGGCTGCCATCTTGGATAGTATGGCTCTGGATTGTCCTGTCTCACCATTCAGATCACAGCTTGTACTTTCTCAGGGAACCTTTCTCTGATTCCCAGGTCTATTGGTTTCCTTTTGTCCTTAGTCAAAGCATTTATCACACTTGTAAATTATACTTTAATGAATATGATTGCTTGATGCTTGTCCCTTCCACTGGATGTAGGCATGTGTGTTCCCTGTTTTATTCCCGGTTAGTACCCATAGCTGAGGCTCACTAAACAGTATGCGACTAAAGGAAGTGGCAGTTACTGCTATTAGATAACATGTGCAGAGGCACACATTTAATTATAAAGTCAGGCACTGAATTCTAATTTATTTTGCTGTGATAAGAATATATAAAATATCACTAATATGAGATGTGGTTTTAATTGTAAGTTGTTTACTTGTAATGGTGTTTTCTTTGGTAATAGTTGTGTAAACTACCCTGTATTTTAATTAGTAAGAAACTTTTAAAACTGTAAATATGGCCTGGGGATATACTTCAGTTGGTAGAGCACTTACCTACCAGATGTGAGGCCCTGAGTTCAGTTCCTAGTACCTTAGTTCAGCTCCATGTCTCTCTTTCTTTCTCTCTTGTGCTGTCTCTCTCTCTCTTACACACACACACACAAACACACACACACACACACACACACACACACACGACAAAACAAAACAAAAGCCTGTAAATATATTGAGTTGATTTAATAGACTTAATGATAAGATGTTTAATTCAAAAATTCAAAAAAATTTAAATTCCCTGCTCATATTCATCCTGAAAATTATAAGACTGATTTAAGTTACTATAAAACTAAAGAATTTAACCATATGGAGTGGTACACCTGTAAATCTGGCACTCAGGAGGCTGAGGCAGGATGATCATGAGTTCCAGGCTAGCCTGGGCTACATAATATGTGGTAGACTATCTTAGACTATATAGTAAGACCCTGTCTCAAAAAAACCAAACAAAGTAAAAAAAAAAAAAGGATTTAAAATGAATTTTTATAAGGATAAAGATTTTTAATAGAGCTTACTGAAAATAACTTTTTAAGAAAACAATGCTTCTTGTAAATTTGATAAAACAACCATGTATGCATGGTGTCTAATTACTTAAAAGCAAGAGATATTTTGACTGTATTTTAAACAGATTGTGCCATAGTCTTGTATGCAAGAGAAGTTAAATATCCCTAACCTTGGTAAATTTGTGCTTTTAAAGAGCAATATTGCATTGTGAAGCTAATGTTTGAACTGTGTCTTGAAGGCATAGCAGATATTTATTAAGAAGTGAAGGCCAGGAAAGGGCATTTCCGTCAGAGGAATAGCATTTATACAGACACATGGTTTCAAAACACTTTGTGATGGTTCACAGAGAATTCCAAGCAAATGATGCAGACGGCTGCAGCGTAGTATGTACAGGTTGGGGCAGAGCTAGGAAATGTCTGAAAGGGCAGTTTGATGGTAGATTCATTATCTTAGTCTTTTGTGTGTTGCCATAACAGAATACTTGAGACTGGGTACTTTAAGGAAAGAGGTTTATTTTGGCTTACAGTTTTGGAAACTGAAAGTCCAAGTTTGAGGGGCCTCATGCTGAATCATAATATGACAGATGACATTACAAGGTGAGAGCTTGTTCTAGAACTGTGAGCAGCATCTCTGGAAGAGGCCAAATGTGGGGTGGCCTTGCTGTATAACAGCTGATCTAGTCCCTTGGGCCCTAACCCACCCCCATGAGATGGGCATTAATCCTTTCTGAGGACGATTTCCCCATGATCTAATTGCCTATGTCCTAAAGATTTTACCATCTCTCAACATTGCCATACTAGGGACCAAGCTTCAAGTCTTGGAACCTTTGGTGATACACTCAACACTATCCACACCACACCAGTCATAAAACCCCCAGATGGCATAATTGGAAGTTTGAACTGCCTCTATACACTAGGGTACAAAATGATGGAAGAGAGACTTTGAGTAATAGAAGCAATGAGGTAACTGTTAAGACTAAAAGAAATAGTGGGACATAGACTAGCTTAGGATGAGATTGTAGAGATGAGAGTGTAGAATATACACTGATTACTCCCTTCAGCTCCCCCAACCCTTCCCACTTCTCCTTAGCAACCTCCACCAAGAAGACATGGACCTGAGGACAGGGCATAATTCTGGTAAATTCTTCTTTAAATATGTGTTCATCAGGTACCCGTGCTTTAGTGAACTTTAATGGAAACATATTGTGTTATAAGTCCTCTATTAATTACCAAAGGACAGGATATATAAATTAATAATAAGAATGATTGTGATTCAGATCTGTCATTTTTCACTGCATACTAAAGCTTTTAATGTAAATTATTTCATTCTGAAATAATAGCTTGATTTCACTCTTTGTGATCATATAAACAATAATCAACTTAAAATGATAAGAATTAGTTTAAAACAAGTACACGTCTTTTAAAAGAGTGCATGTGCTGGGTGCAGTGGCATCTGCTCATAATCCCAGTGACTCAGGAGGCAGAGGCAGGAGGTTCGCAGGTTCAAGGCTAGAGGCAGCCCGTGCAACTTTGTGAGACCCTGTCTCAAGGTAGAAAATTAAAAAGGGAGGAGGGCTAGAGCTGCAGCTCAGTGTTAAGGTACTTGCAAAGTATGCAGAAGGCCCTGAATTGAGTTCCCCAGTACCTCAAATAAATAAAATAAAATAAAAAGATTTCATGAGCATTGGGCTCTGCTTTCAGTTTTGTCAGAATTGAAGAAATAAAGTAGAAGTAAAGAATAAATAGGAAGGATAGTTTGTAGAAGCATAACTCTGTGTACTATAAACTAACACTTTAACCAGGAACAAGTGGCCTGGCTGAACTCTGGAAACACATTCCTTGTATTGCTTAGGGAGACCGTGGGGCCCAGAGCAGCAGTAAGAAAAGACAGTATTCATTCTGCTGTCTCTTTTAGTACTACAGTGTTGCTCAACTAAAATTTATTAGAGAAAGCTCCCTAATCTGAGTGGTTGCAAAGGTTTATGGCCAGGACACTGCTATCTCTTCTTGACAAATCTCTGCTACCATTATTCTCTGCAAAAACTGTCAAGCAACGATGAGTGCTTGTATGAACCCTTCTTATTTCTGCTGGCTCCTCAACATTTTTGGAAAAGATAATGGAAAGTGAAGCCTTTTCCACGTTGACTCTTACGATTCTCATTATCCATGATCTTGGGGTCATTGCAAGATTGGTAGTGGGATGGGCTTTTTATTATATTATTTTTTAAGCCCTACATGGGGTTTCAGTGAAGCCTAAAATAGGTTAATGTTTTGAAAACATATACCCTGTATCACTGATAACAAAACAATATACTTTATCAGTGACAAACTTTGCAAATATATTTAAATCAAATTTCATGATCGTATTTTCACCATATAATTAATTTTGATAACTTCACTGTTATAAGGACTGGATTAGAGTAATTTTTAAAGATTTAATTTTTTAAAAAATGAGTTAAAATATATTTCTTTTTCCATGCAGATTTGAATTCTGTGAACCTGCATTTGTGGTTGGGAATTGCCTCCAGATAGCATCTGACAGTCATCAATATGATCGAATTTACTGTGGAGCTGGAGTCCAGAAAGACCATGAAAATTACATGAAAATCCTACTAAAAGTTGGAGGCATCTTGGTTATGCCTATAGAGGATCAGGTACCTCTCGCTGCCCTTTCACTAATGTCATAGGACAAGTACATTAGGTTAAGATTGGAAATTGTTAATTCAATGAAAGCAAAAGGTACATTTTCATTTTTGACGAAATACTCTTCACAGATCTATACACATGTATATAAAAAACCTGAAACACTTTTAATTATTTTAGTGAAACAGGTGTATAAATAATCCTTCAGTAGGGTAGACTTAGGCTCTCCCTTGTAGCCAGCCCTCCTTGTGTGAGGTGGTCAGTAAGCTGCTCCCTCCAGTTCTCACCTGGTAGGTGTTCAGTGGAATGGGGTGTGGTCTGTGAGCTGCTCCATGTCTACTGCTCTTCACTTCTTTGAACACACTGGAAAGAAATCCAGTTTGTCCTTCATTTGAACTGTTTAACTTCATTAATAAAACAACTGAATATTTCAGTCTTCATTTAGTACTATCTAGATGCATTTATGGGCTGGGATTTAGCTCAGTGGGTAGAGCGCTGCACTGCAGTCTCTGAGGTCCCAAGTTCAATTCCCAGCACCGCAAAAATGGGAGAAGGGCCTGGCAATCCACTCCCAAGGCAATCCTGAAACAGTCTGCCATTGAAAACCCTATGAGGGTGGCTATGAGATGGATACCGACTCGACGGCACCTAACAACAACACCAACAACAAATGCATTTGAGCGCTGGGATTTAGCTCAGTTGGTAGAGCACTGCGCTGCAGTCTCTGAGGTCCCAAGTTCAATTCCCAGCACCGCAAAAATGGGAGAAGCGCCTGGCAATCCCGAAACAGCCAGCCATTGAAAACCCTATGGGGGACGCTATAGGTTGGATACTGACTCGACAGCACCTAACAACAACAACAAAATGCATTTGAAAATATTCTTCAGCTATTTATAATCATTACTAAATTCATCTTTTCTTTGGTTTAGAATTATTAGGTATAATAAATGTATGAGATACTAATTAACTCAGAAAGAAGGACCTTTCAAAAGCACACCACCTTTAATATTTATAAAAATGCATTTAAAATAAATATCTTTAATGATCACATTAACCTAAATCTGGGCTGCTTAAAACACCTAGTTGTCTGTGTAGTAGTTAGATTATAAAGATGACTGGGACCTAGCATGATAGTTGTCAGGTTTATTTCTTAGGGGTCTGTTAACATCACATGTCATTTACACTCAGTGGACCTCACCATCATGATGCACTATGTTCTATACCAAGTTGTTAGTCAGTTATGATAAAGGCATTAAAAAGTTGCAGCAAGGGTGGGGATATGGTTCAGTGGTAGAGAGCTTGTCTAGCATGTTTGAGGCCCTGCATTTGATCCCCAGCACAACACGCAGACAAAACAAATTCCTAGAAAAATGTTACTTGAGTACCTCCGAGGTTTAGACTTCCAGTTAAACAGTCTTTTTTTTTTTTTTTTTCTATTTTACTTTAATGATATGTTTAAAAAATTTTTTTCCCCTTGTCTTGTTATGTAGCCCAGGCTGGCCTGGCCTCACATTCATTATCCTCTTGTCTCAGTTTACTGAGTGCTTAGATTACAGGCATATATCACCACACCTAGCCTGTTTTTAAATATTTAAAATATTTCAATATTTTATTAAATATTAATGCTACACAGTTGTTGTTGTTGTTAGGTGCCGTCGAGTCGGTATCCGACTTATATCGACCCTCTGTACAACAGGGGAAACACTATTGTCAGTGCTTCTCTGCTGTTCATAGAGTTTTCAATAGCAGATTAATTTTGGGAGGGGGTTGCCAGGTCCTTCTCCCAAGCCTACAGCTGCTGGTGTTCCCAGGTGGTCTCCCATCCAGGTACTAACCAGGCCCAACTCTGCTTAGCTTCCGAGATCTGACGGGATCGGATGCCACAGGGCTACAGCTGTAGGCAACACAGTTATACAAATATCAAATACAATAATGAGCTGCTTTTTGTAATATGAGTTGAAGATACTAATTCAACTTGAATAAACCATATACTGAGCTAATAAATTTTTTCCCTAGGACTATTGATGGATATTTTCTGAGTTGATAAAACTAGTCTTTTTGTGACTGTATTTGTGAAATATTAAGTTGGGATTAAAATCAGAATCTAATTCATTACCATCAAGGAAGAGAATAAAGTCAGATCATTGGTACAGTAATTAAAATGCAGTTTTGTTAATACAATACTCTAACCAGAGCAACAGGTCAATGAAAAAAGGGAAGATCCTCAACTAGATGGGTTTGCCACAGTGGCTGCAACAATGGGCTTAAACATAAAAAAGATTGTGGGCCTGGCACAGAATCGAGGAGTGTTTCGTTCTGTTGTACATAGGGTTGCTATGAGTTGGAACTGACTTCATGGTACATAACAACCACCACCACTACCAGATGACTGAGCCTGTGTCAGACATTTATTTTGGGGTGTGTACAGGCAATGGCATGTATAGATTGTAGTGATGCCTGTGGAAGGTATCAGACTAACAACTATCAAATCTAACATGCAGACTCACCTGCCCATATTTTGATATCCTATTTACACTGAAATATCCATCTTAAGGGACAGAAATTTTTGATTTAATAAACATGTAAATGGAATTAATTTGATTGTGATTAAATATAAGTGGTTGTATACTTCTTATTGGCAATTGTTCCCTTAAAACAAAATCTTGCCCTGAAGATAATCATATTATCTCTTTCTTTTTTCACTCTAAATAGTTAACACAGATTATGCGAACTGGACAAAACACGTGGGAAAGTAAAAATATCCTCGCTGTTTCATTTGCTCCACTTGTACAACCAAGTAAGAATGACAATGGCAAACCAGATTCTGTTGGACTCCGTAAGTAGGTCTTTGAACTTTCTGATTGAATTGTCACTAACAGGATTTAACTTACATGCTTGAGATTTAATAGACTATATAATTATGAAGAATTAAATGTGCAGTAATATATTTAGTGGATTTACTCACCATTAAAAAAATAAAGCCCTCGCTGGGCATGGTGGCGCATGCCTGTAATCCTAGCGACTCAGGAAGCAGAGGGAGGAGGATTGCAAGTTTGAGACCAGAGGCAGTCTGCATAATTTAGCGAGACCTTGTCTCAGAAGTGTCAAAAAGTAAGAAAATGGGCTAGGGGTGCAGCTCAGTGGTACAACGCTTGCAAAGCGTACAAGCATGAGGTCCTGGGTTCAACCCCTAGGGCCACACACACAAAAAATAAACAAAAATAAAGCCCTTATGGTGTATAGAGCATTGATAACTTCCTTCGTGGAATCATAGAAAGAAGGGGCAGATCAAACCAACAGTGAATTTATTAATTGTAGTTTGTGATGTTGTAGAAAGTAAGTGGTTGAGGAGGAGAGCATCTGCTTTAGGTATGGTGGGAAGGAAGCCTTACTGCAGAGGCAACCTCCGAATTATCTCCGGAGTACTATATAAGAACCTGCCATGGTAAGATTCAGTGGCTGCATTTTCCTTATAGAGACAGTGAAAGCAAAAGGCTTTAGGCTAAAAAAAAAAAAAAAAAGAGCTTGTTGGTTCTCAGATCAGAAATAAGATCCAAGGTGGTAGGAATTCATTGTCTGGGCTGTGAAGGATGGATTATCATTGGGAAAAAGGTAGAATATCAGTCTTTTCTTGTACCCAAGGAGTGAGCTGATGTTAACGTGGATAGGGTTATTGGATGGCAAAATAGTAGCTGATTGTATGCAGAATGTGGGTAGAGGAAAAAGAGGAATTGGTTTTCCCTGGTGTGGCTAGCTGAGTAGTGGTACCATTGCTACTGTTTGGAAGACTGATGTGGCATAATTTTGAAGTAGGTGTAGAAAGAGCAGACTTTTTTTTGGCCATATTTGTGTTGCCTGCTAGCACACAAATGTGAGGTGGTGGGTGGTGTGAATGCAAACTTTCTGCACAATAGAAATGTGAATTGACAATCCCTAATGTAAAGATGGCAGTTTAAGCTATGCTTGGATGAGAATGGATGAGACCACATGGGGGAGAATAGAGCTAGGAAGTGTTAGGGTTGGACCTGTGATCCACCAAATTTAAAGTTAAAAGAGAAGACGACACACTAGTGAAGGAGGGACTCAAGATAGGGGACCAAGGTACAGAGGGTGTTAAAGACCAAGAAAATAAAATTTCTAGGAGGGAATGGATACCTTACTGCAGCTAATGAGACCTTCAGAAAGAAGAGGAGAGTTTGGAATATATCATGTTTTTTTTTTTTTTTTTTTTTTTTTTTGCGGTACTAGGGGTTGAACCCAGGGCCTGGACCACTGAGCTGCACCCCCAGCCCATTTTGTAGATTTTATTATTTTCTGAGACAGGGTCTCGCTAAGTTACACTGACTGTCTCTGGTCTTGAACTTGCGATCCTCCTGCCTCCGCCTCCCCAGCCGCTGGGATTACAGGCATGCGCCACCACGCCCGGCTTATATCATGGTTTTGTTAACCATTAAATAAAATTCTTCACCCAAGATGAACTTCTTGATTTAGTTTGCTTTTATTTCATAGGAATCTGGCTTTATCGAGGAGTTATTTTTATTTCAGTATTTTATCCCCTTTTAATTAAAGTTATGTGACTTGAGGATCTTTGGAAATGACTTTGGAAAATAATATGAAGTAATATTTATAAAGAGTTGAGCTTAAATGTTTGGCCTATAATAATTGTTTAATAAGGTTAAAAGGTTGGACTTTTGGGAAGATTAGTAAAGTAAAAAACACTTGTTTTTTCCTGTCCAAGTTCTTACCAACTGAGAGAGGAACTTGGAAGTCAGATAACCACTCCCCTACTCTGGGGAGGAAGGAGTGAAGTGATGTGGAAAGGGCTCTTTGGTGGCTCGAAGGTGTCTTCACTTACCCTGGAGGATACTAAGGAGACATGTTAACCACTCTGAAGGCTTCATAAGACTCATAAATTCTCACTCTGAGCTCTGAGTTTGATCTCAAAAGATTATATATTCAGTTCTAAACAATTTTGGACCTTTCATAATTTAGAAAATATTCTCACCTGTTTTAAAAAAATATGCTTGTTGGCAGTATATACTTTTGCTTTTCACCAAAAATGTTCAAGTCAAAGCATACAAACAATCCATATAAAACATGAAAATTAAAATAATATGATAACAAAGAAAAGATTATCAAAAAGGAGACTCTTTCTGTTGGAAATATTTAGTTACTGGGCTGGAACATTAAATTTAAACTTCTTTGCAGACTAGTCAAAAAAGGAAGTTGTGCTGGGTGCACTTTGGGACACAGAAAAGTGCCATCCAGTACCAGATCCAAGTTACTGTCACTTGTATCTTTATGCATTAGGATTGTTTCTATGAAGTCTCCTTTTAGTAGACCATATATATTTATTCTACGTGTGTAGTGTATAATAGACTATAGTATACTTGTAGTTACTGGCTACTTAATTCCTTAGTAAAAGAAGGAATAATAGCCAAGTAAAACTGTGTTCTCATTTCAAACATTAGAATTATAGTTTATTTATAACACTTTGTCTAACTTATCATAACCAGATGGAAAGTAAAAAAAAGTTATGAAAATATTCTCTGACACAGTTTAACGTAGCACTGTGTAGCACCATATGTGAGTACACTCCTAGAGTCCCCTGTGATTTTTGTGCAATAGCCATTTAGGTATTCTACTTTGGGGGCTGGGGTTTAGCCCAGTTGATAGAGTGCTGCTTTGCACTGCCTGAGAACCCAGGTTTGATCCCCAATACCACAAAAATGGAGGAAGGACATGACATTCTACTCCTGAAACAATTAGCCCTTGGAAACCCTATGAGGGTCACTATGAGTGGAACCTGCCTCAGCGGCACCTAACAACAACAACAATTTTGTAACTAATTCTGTTAAAACTTCAGAATTCTATCAGTCGTCATTTCCTTTTTTTTTCCCCACCATGTGTACTACGCTGGCCTTGAACGGGTGGCAGTTCTCCTGCCTCTCTCTTTGCTTCCTGAGTGCTGAGGTTACAGGTGTGTGACACCACACCCAGCACCATTTCCTTTTTTATCTGACAATTTTTGTAGTTTCGTTTCTGCTAAGTCTTAGCTGTAAATATGCTTTCATCATATTGTAATTTTTGAATGACGTGGATGATATGTTATAAAGGAACAATTTGCATTCTCTCATTTTAAGGATATCAGCACAGATAGTTGATAAGAGTGTCATTAAGTAGTTGATAAGAGTGTCATTGGTTGGATTGAATATTTTAAAACAGAATGTAAAGTGGAAATAAAGTCAGTGAAATGGGGTAAGATGGAGTATGGAGGACCAAGTTTTTTTTAACCCATCATACCCCTGAAATAAATTATTCATCACAATAATCTGGAGGTTAATAGGGATGAGAAAAGGAAAGGGGTATTGATGAGATAGTATTAGCCATGAAAGATACTTGTTGAAGGTGAATGCCAGGTATATGGGCTACTTTATGCTACCAACTCTTCCATGTATACATGAAGTTTCTGTAATAAAAAAGCATCAGTTGCTAGCAGTTTCTAAAAATTACTTAGGAATTCTGAGGATTGTTAAAAACCCCAAAGTTTCACATAATAATATTCACAGAAGGAAAAATGTTTTGAAAATTGGTATTTTGTAAAATTTTATGTGATATATGGAAAATAAGAGTTTCCTTTTCTGTTAAAGCAAGTCAAAATAGCTTTCTGTTTAGAGGACATTATCCTATTGATTATAGGGAGTTAAAATAGAAAAGAATGCTCAGACAGAACAAAAAAAAACTAAGAAAAACAAAAACAAACAAACATGCAAATCCTATACCAGATATTCTTAAAGCAATAAAATTGCTCATACTAAATAACCCTTTAATATGCAGTTAATTTTTTCTGATTCATCACTAATTTTTATTCAACTAAAAAGTCATTTCTTTGTGTGCATACAGATGAAAGTTAAAAATAAGGATATATTTTTTAAATAAATTGTAGGAATATATCACATTGAGCTGTATGAAGTTGGTCCTTTTATATGTCAAGCCAAAGGCATCAGTTTCATATGGTTCAACCTAAATAGAGTACTCCTTTCAATCTATTATTTTAAAAAAGGGAAGTCCTGACCCCTACAGGAACCTACCTTTTGGGAAACAAGTGGAGCTTAAATGGGTATACTAGAGATAACTAACGTAATTTTGGAGTGAAAGCTTTAAATTTTTTATTTTCTGGTCCATTAAATCCTCACCTCCTAACAGGGAGCCTTCAAGACAAGGGAGAGTTAAGGAAAAGAGAGAACAGGGTTGTTTGAACAGGTGAGGGGAAGAGTTATCTAAGTGTTCCTGTGTCATTCGAAGGAACTTTTTTTTTTATACGTATATGTTCTTTGTTTTTGTTTATTGAGACAGGGTCTCACTATGTAGCCCAGGCTGGCCTTGAACCTGCCACCTTGCTACCTCAGCCTCCCAAGTGCATCCCCACTTCTGGCTTTCAAAAGAACTTTTAAATGAAGCTCATTTGAATGCTATTTTAGGACTTATGAGTGTTTTAAAGCAACTCAAGTCAAATCTGAATTTTTTTTCCATACTGAGTCCAGTTAGTTCTTGATAAAGTTCAGGTATTTGTCTGATGATCTAGGATTCAGAGGTTCATTTCTGGAATAGTAGTGTTGGCAGTGTAAGAACATAATTAAGTTGTTGACAGAGAACAACAATAATATGAGAGAAGGTAAAGAACAAAGCCAGATGAACACTACTATAGCTTCTGTTTCTTGTTGTTGTTGTTAGGTGCTATCGAGTCGGTGTCTGACTCATAGTGACCCTATATACAACTGATGAAACACTATTGTTGTGCTTCCCTGCTATTCATAGTGTTTTTAATGGCTGATTGCTTTTTGGGAGTGGGTGGTCGGGTCCTTTTCCCAAGCATACAGCACCTGGTCTTCCCAGGCAATCTCCTGTCTAAGTACTAACCAGGCCCTACCCTGCTTAGCTTCCAAGATCTTTTGGGATCAGATGCCACAGTGGTACAGATATAGCCTTCTATTTCTTAGCTCCTTCATAATTTCCAGAACTATTTTCATACATGTACTCCCCACCATCTCCCTCTGCAAAGCTCTCTCAGGCTCAGGACCTGTCTCCTCTGTCCCCACCCATCCCATTCATTTTCTTCCTGTTCTTGTCATTACTTGTCACTCTGGGCTCCTTGTACCTAGGTGTCTGTCTACAGACTTGTACCAAAGAAACTATAGACTCTGCAGCCAACACCAGCATTCAGCCTCAGGTGGGTTACTTATCACCTTAAGCAAGTTAGGTAACCTCTTAGCATAAATGAGATACTATATATGAAACATTGAAAATGGTCACGGGCTTGGCACTAGTTTTTGGGTTAGTATTCCTAAAATTTCCATTTTGGATAATGGACTCCTCAGATTTAACACAAGCAAAACATCTTTTTAAATGTTTTCCTGTTCTTCTCTCTATCTTTGTCATGTCAGTAGCTGACACCAGCACCTTCCTAGTTGCTCAGGCCAGACACTTTGATGTTTTAGTTGATCCTTTTCTTTCTCCCTTGCTCCCCACTATGAATCCATAGCTCTTCTGTCTTCAGAGTACATCTGAAGTGTGTCCATCCCCCCTAGTCCTTCCTGCCACTCCCCTGTCAGAGTGTGGATTGCCCAAGTGTTGCAGTGGGTCTGTTCCAAACATCACCTCCCAACCTTCTTTCAGGCCTTCTACATGTGGAGCTCATTAACCCATGAGGGCTCTGCTGAGCTCTTTGTCCCAAGATATTTACATGGCTGTCACCTTATCTCGGTTAGGCCCTGGTGCACATATGACCTCCTCGAGATTTTTGTGACTGTCGCATCAAAAGTAACCCCACCCCGAGTTACCTTCTCTTACAGTTGCTGTTTTGGTTTCTTCATGTCCCTTTTTCCCCATCATGTTTTTTGCTTACCTACTCTCCCTAAACATATACACTCCTTGGGTACAGGGGTGTTCCTAGTCTCAGCCACTCATGGACCTAAAGGAGTTGTTGAGTACCTGGCCTGTTGGTTAACAAATAATTTGTTGAGTGAATGTTAAGTAAGTTAGTGAACTGTTTTGGAAGAGAGGGCGAGCAGGCAGTATTTTGCACATTTTAACATATGAGATATGATAGCTCACATTCCTTGTTTACCTATGGGTACAAAACTAATGAGTGGCAGAAGCAGGATTTGAACTCAAATTTTTTTCTTTCTTTCTTTCTTTTCTTTTTTTTTTTTTTTTTTTTAGTACTGGGGGTTGAACCCAGTGCCTCAGGCTTGCATGCTCTGCAAATGCTGAACCACTGAGCTGCGCCATCAGCCCGTTTTTTTTTTACTTTTTTGAGACAGGGTCTTGTTAAATTATGCAGACTGCCTCTGGTCTCGAATTTGCGATCCTCCTGCCGCCACCTCCCGAGCTGCTGGGATTACAGGGGTGCTGGGATTACAGGCGTGCGCCACCACACCAGGCTCAAATTCTTTTATGTTGTTTGAATTTCTACTCCATGTACCTGGGGGCAAGTCCAGACCAATAGTAAAAATTATTTTTTTACTATTCAGGTAAAAACAGTTCAGGTAAAAAAAAACAGTTTTTACCTGAACATGCTCAGTGTGGCTCCTTGCAATTATTCCTGTTTCAGGTTTCAGTGGAGGGCTGGAAAAAAGCTTAAAGAAGAGGTTTTCTGGCAGGCTAATAGGTATGTGCTAGGAGAGCTTTGATTTAGGATTAAAAGTCTTCTACTATAAAGTTCAGTGCAGGTAACTGGGTGCAGCTCTGACCTGTGTGGCTGAGGAGAACCACACAGGAAGCGTGTTGTAGCCTTGGTGAGGTGATGCGCTGTGCACACCTTTGAGGCCCTGTGGAGCACCCAGGAGCTGACAGTTGCAGTCCCATCCTTCTTGTCTCCCTCCCAGAGCTCACAGTCCAAAGGCAAAGATGGACCAGGCACAGATAACAAAGAGCTACAGAATTTCAGATGTTAACAACAGAAAGTTTGGAAGGGGGATATCCAGAAAAGAGTACCAAGAGTGAAAAGATTAGAAAAGTAAATGAAAAATTTTAATGCTGCTTAAATGAGCAGGGTTATATTTTGTTTATTTTTAGACATTTGAGAAAGACCCTTGGTAATAGTTTTATTTCCACAAGATGGAAATGAGGCAAAATAAATTTCAAATGAAGCATAGAATATATTTATTTCTCTCCATGTGAAGTATTGGGACAAGCTACAAGGAAGAGTGTGTGGTTTTAGAGTTCGTGTGTTTATGTGACTGCGGGAGGTGGCAGTGAAGCAAACAGGAGTTACGCCCCAGCGCTGTGATGGATTTGATACAAGTCAACATTAGTAACCTAAAAAAGCCTGTGGTGTTTCTTTGGGCTGCTTAAATGTTTATTCACGGCTTGATTTCTCATGGCCCTTTGAAACTCGAAAGACTTAACATATGATTTAATATGATTTAAACATCAAAAATATGATTGAAGCATCAAAAATATAAAAGGTTATGCAGGATAAAATCTATCTTCCATTCTTATTCCTTAATCACTTTGGTTTTTATAGTTTTTTGTTTTCTGAAATTCTCTAAAAAATGTGTTTCATTCAGTGAACAAATGAATAATGTATCATGTTTCCTTCTTGGTGTTTTTGTTTTGTTTTTAGCTCCATGTGCTGTAAGGAATCTACAAGATTTGGCCCGTATTTACATTCGACGTACACTTAGAAATTTCATAAATGATGAGATGCAGGCCAAGGGGATTCCTCAAAGGGCTCCACCCAAGAGGAAAAGAAAGAGAGTTAAACAGAGAATTAACACTTACGTATTTGTGGGTAATCAGCTTATTCCTCAGCCTCTTGACAGTGAGGAGGACGAAAAAATGGAAGAGGATAGCAAAGAAGAGGAGGAGAAAGATCACAGTGAAGCCATGAAGCCAGAGGAGCCACCTCAAAATTTACTGAGAGAAAAAATCATGAAGCTTCCCCTCCCGGAATCTTTAAAAGCTTACTTGACATATTTTAGGGACAAATAACTTAAATCAAGAAGAAAGAATGCCTACTGATAATTCCTTTAGTCTTGAAAATGTAGCATTTATTAGGAGTTAAAGAGAGGGAACTATTTCTTTCATCAGAGTGAATTATAGTGAAAAATACATAATTTGTTTCTGTCAGTAACAAAAATGATGTAATCAGTGATTTAAAAAGATCTCTTTTCTAAAATCTATTTTTCTTTAAATCTTGGAAAAATGCTGTTTTAACTCAGAGTGATTTCAAAATGGAATGCAACAATGGTCAAGACTTTGTGTACTATAAATCCCTTTCTGATTCCTTATAGATTTGTAGTGGTGAGGGTTAGATTTAATTTTATATAAAGTTTAAATAATTGTTAATCATAGATAATCTGATTTGAATTGCAGTTGTTTGCATTTCCTTTATGAAAACTTTCTTATCCAATAAGGAAATCAAATGCTTTGTAGACCTATTTACCTTACTTCTGTTGCAATCACTATTGCTGAGTTGCTGTAGATATATCCTGGGGAATATATAAGTGCAATAATAATACAAAATATTGAATAATTTAGCTTTAAAAACAAAATCTCATGAAATATTACAGCCCTACAACATTTGCTTTTGAATCTATTGCCAAAAGACACGGGGAAAATACCTGCTTCTCTCATAGAGATTTTAAGAGCACAGCAAGTGACTATTGAAGTGGAAAGTGTATCCTTGATACAACTCCTCATTTGGACGGAACCTTTACAGTTTCAGTGTTTAACAATCATGAGATTATCTTAATGGTCTAGAATTTTAAAAGGTAGTATATTTAAGATTGTTTCCCTGTACTTCACTATATAAAGTATTTGACTTAGAAAGAAATCGATTTCCTGTCTGCTTCTGCGGGCAGAGAGTGAGAGAGTGAGTGAGCACGAGTGACCACCGCTTTCTCAGATAGCTCCAAGGAGCAGGGCCAGAGCAGTGTGGTCAGCTGATGCACTTTAGCACATGGGATGTCCAGTTTATCTGAGTATTTATCTTTGACAAGGTAGGGCCGAGATTGCCTACATTTGCTTTGGACCTTTCTAGTATCAATAGCCATGGAAATCATGTGTAAATTCTTTTGTGTTGAAAATCTGGTTCAGAATCATAATGAAATCTTTGGGACCTACACCACTTTCATTTAACGTCTTCCCATATTTTCTGTTTCTTTGGCAAAATTATAATGGATTTCATTTTTTGCTTACTGTTACATACTTAAGCTCAGTGATAAAACAGGTAATAAATGTCATTATTAGTTTTTCCTAGTAAGGCCTGAAAAGTCATTCCTTGTTAAAAAAGTATACACTGTAACATATTTACTACTTAGTATTACATGAATTATATATTTTTTAAAGGGAAAATTTTGAGAGTGTCACTTATCACCACCAGCAATCATGAATAGTTGCTCATATTTGCCCAAGGAAACTCAATCATTGTAGAGTGAAAGGATTATTATCTTTTTACTAAGATTCAAATACTCTTTGAAAAACCTTGGCTCCAGTAATTCCACACATCTAAAACAATTGTTTGAAATAGTCTAAACATGAAATTGTCCCAAATAATATTTTTAGTGATGTGAAAGACAATTTCATGGAAGATAATTGTTTTATAACCTGTGGCTGTGGGGGTGGAATTTGGGTGTCTAGTTTTTGTTAGATGATTATTAAACTACTATTAAAATGTGCCCATCTCATTTCTATCCAAGAAAGAAGAAAATCAGTTTTGTACTTTTGACATCTGTTAGATAAGTTTTTTTAATTTCAAAGTGTTTTCGAAGTTTAATCTCAAATTCCTGGTCCTTACATTTTTTATCTAGGAAACTTGGGAAGAGATTTCATCTTATCTGCCCCCCAACCCCCCCCACCTTTTTGTTGGAGCTGGTGTCCAGATATGTAAAAATATATATTCTTCAACACTGATACCACTGTTTAGGAGCATTTTTGTTAATGATGTATTTGAAAATTGACATTTTCATATTGTTTTTCATCCTGTTGACCTTGGCAAAGTGTACAGTAGATTTTCAGCATCATTGCATATTGTTTTCATTGAAATGTATCTGTGTTTTTAAATGCATTTGTTTTACAGGTGTGACTTTATCATTGACTTTAAATAAAGAGCTAGAAATTAAATGAAAATTCAAGTAAAAGCCTTCTTGTCCATTAATGCAGATATTGGACTAAATATTTTCGGTTTGTGTTTACTTGAGTATGGAAAATTATACTTGATAGGTAGAGAAGCAGCAAATAAGGATGAAGTAACAGTAAATGAAAATAAGAGGGAATATTATCATGGAGTTTTATAGACAGATAAATCATTAGCTATCATCTAATCTAGTCCTTTATTTTATAGACAAGAAAATAGGCCTAGAATGGTGGCATATTTTGCCTAAGTCATACAGCTAGTTAGAAACAGTCTGAAATAGTATCCAGCATCAGATAAATCCCAAGAATCATCAACACCATAGCTACCAAGAAGCTAATTTAATTCTATAGTGCTTATTGGTCGATGTATTTGGTTCTGGTATTAATAAAGAAAAATGTTATTAAAATAGCACACACAATGGCTAAAATGCAAAATGTGTTGATTTCAAGCTATTTTAAGATGGTAAAAGTGAAGCAAAGCCTGTCAAATCTTGGGAAGACTTGTAAAATCATTTTAAATAAATTATCATATATAATAAAACATCATTCTCTAGTGGCCTGGCTTTTCTTTTCTTTTTATATTTAGACATTCTCAGTACATCTGTGCCTAAGAGCTGTAGCCCTGTGGCATCCGATCCCGTCAGATCTCGGAAGCTAAGCAGGGTCGGGCCTGGTTAGTACCTGGATGGGAGACCGCTGGGAACACCAGAAGCTGTAGGCTTGGGAGAAGGACCTGGCAACCCCCTCCCAAAAATCAATCTGCCATTGAAAACCCTATGAACAGCAAAGAAGCACTGACAATAGTGTTTCCCCTATTGTACAGAGGCTCGCTATGAGTCCGATACTGACTCGAAGACACCTAACAACAACAACAACAAGTACATCTGTGGACATCTCACTTCCTTATTTGCTCCTGTGAAGGATAGAGTTTTAAATTTTTTATTTCAATAAAATATTCAGTATTGGGGAGATATTTATAAAATGTGAGGTATGAGAAATGGTAATTGAGTGTGCATGTAGGTATGTGTATACCTACTGTTAGGATCTACTACTAGCATTACCAATATATACATGCCCCTTTTGGGTCTCATTTAGTCCCTCCTCATTTGCACTTACACAATCGTGTTCTTTATACACTCATGTATTACTTGGCTTCACACATGCTATAATCATACTTAGCACCATCTTCTGCTCGTTTGTTATTCCACACTACCTTTCTGAGATCAATTCATGTATGGGGTTATGTTCGCAGTTCACTATCGCAGAACATGTTTTGTTCCTGCAAATAGTTCCATTATGAACATTCTACGCGTCTTGTGGCTGTGTGTGAGTTTCCTGATGGTGTACATGTAGGAGTAGAATTATGTTCACCTTTGTCTAGGTAGTGCCAGTTGTTTCACAAAATAGTGAACAACGTGTTCATCCAGCAATGTTTAAATGTTCCAGTTATTCCATATCCTCAATTACATACACTTGGCAGTGATTTTTGCCTGTTCAGTAGTGTGAATTATCTTACAAGGATTTTGTTACCTGTTAAGAAGAGTTCTTGTTTTTTTGTGATCTTTTCAAGTGTTTCTTAGTTTTAGATTTCCTTTCTGTAAAAGGAAAGATTTGTCATTTAAGTCTTCTGTACTCTCCCGGTACTACTAGGTTGAACTGAGGGCCTCACACGTATTTTGCAAGTGTTCTGCCACTAGGATTTGCCAAAGCCCTCTTTGTTGTTGTTATTGCTTTTGTTCTTTCTGAGTCAGGGTCTTACTAAGTTATGCAGGCTGCCTCTGGCCTCAAACTGAAGATCCTCCTGTCTCTTCCTCCTGAGTTGCTGGAATCACAGGCTTGTGCCTGGTACACCTCCAGTCCTTACACTGGTGTTTGCCCCTTCCTTCACCTTGTTGTTAGGTGCTGTCGAGTCGGTATCCGACTCATAGCCACCCTCATAGGGTTTTCAATGGCTGAGTGCTTCTGGATTGCCTTGGGAGTGGATTGCCAGGCCCTTCTCCCATTGCGGTGCTGGGAATTGAACTCCGGGCCTCAGAGACTGCAGTGCAGTGCTCTACCCACTGAGCTAAATCCCAGCCCTTCACCTAGACCAGCCCAATTTCCTTTTGCCTACAGTACATCCTTTTGAATTTCATTTTCTTTTTTGTGGCCCTGGTGGAGGTGAACCTAGGCCCTTAAACATACTTTACAAGTGCTCTCCCACTGAGCTGCATCCCCTTTATTTTTTAGATTAAGAGTCTCACTAAATTATGCAGGCTGCCTCTGTCCTTGAACCTGTGATCCTTCTGCTTTCTCCCTTCCCCCCCCATTGCTGGGATTACAGGCATGAGCTCCCATGCCCGGCTTGATTTTCTTTTAGTGTAAGATTATAGGTTGCTGACTCTTGGTTTTGTCTGACTGAAAACATTTTGTCTTTGTTTTTGAGAAGTATGTCCGTTGGTTATGTAATTTTAGATTGACAGTATTTTCTCTAAAAGATTTGATTTCTCTACACTCTGGCTTTCCCTGTTGCTAAGTCAATTGGTCACTAAAAGGTCCTTTGTCTTTTATCTCTGCTTTAAAGATTTAGTCTTGACATTGTTGATATTCTTCCATTGCCATTGTCAATCCTTTGTAGTTTCTTAGAATGTGCTTAGGTATTAATTTCAACCTTTTCCCCTTAAAAATACTCCCTGAACTTTGTCTCTCAGCATTGAATTTTAGATAAATTCTTCAGATGCGTCTTTCGATCGCTGGTCCTTTGTAATGCTGCCTTAGATGTGCTGCTAAATCCTTACATTTTTTACTGTCCTACTTTTATTTCTAGTTCTACTTTTCAGATCAACCTGGTTGTTTTTAATAGTCTTCTGCTCTCTGTTAAATACCTTCAATTCTTTAAACACAATGAACCTGATTATTTTATACTCATGTCTGACTCTAAGAAGGGCTTCTGCTGATGTTGTTTCAGATGGCTGACATTTGAAGCTGTTTCTTTCATAGCATGTGGGTTTTGACTGAGCTTACATTGTAAAACTTGATCCATGGGAATCATTAGTTGTCCGAGTTGCCAGCATGACCTCTTTAAATCCTCCACATACTGTCTTCTGGGCCATCCAGGTGCAGAGGTCTGAAAATACATGTGAAGGCTACTTTGGAGAGAGCACACTTCCCTGGAGACGTTACTCATGCCTCTCTGTAGCAAGTTTCGAAACAGGCGGCAATTCTCCTTGCACTCTGGAGTGAGGCATGTGTTTGTGGGTGGATAGTGGAGAGCTGGGGAGTGTTGTCTATAGTTTCTCTTTAAGATATTGCTCTTGCTCCATGTGGGAGATTTTTCCAACCAAGACTCCTCCCTTAGAAAAGGGCCTTTTTCCTGCACACCTGCTTCTCCAAACCTTGAATTTCTCTTGCTTATGCAAATTGTGCCTGCAGCTGTACCACTGTGGCATCAGATCTCCGAAGCTAAGCAGGGTCGGGCCTGGTTAGTACTTGGATGGGAGACCACCTTGGGAACACAAGGTGCTATAGGCTTGGGAGAAGGACCTGGCAGCCCACTCCCAAAAAACAATCAGCCACTGAAAACCCTATGAATAGCAGGGAAGCATGACAATAGTGTTTTGTCTGTTGTATGTAGGGTTGCCATGAGTTGGATACCAACTTGAGCATACCTGACAACAACAATGCAAACTGGGGTTTAGCTTAGTTGGTAGAGTGCTGATCTGTACTTTCTGAGGACCTGGGTTTGGTTCCCAGCACTGGAAAATGGGAGAAGGACGTGGCAATCCACTCCCGAAGCAATCCCGAAACAGCCATTGAAAACCCTATGAGGGTCGCTTGAGTCGGACCCTACTTGATGGCACCTAACAACAATGCACATTGAACTGAGCCATCCTTCCATGTTGGTCCTACTGCAAGCTTCCCATTTCCCTTCTTTTCTGGGCACTTTTTTATGTCTTGCTAATTTTGCCCATCATAACACATGGGTGCATTTACAAGGTGTTTTACCTATTTTATCTACACATACTTCTCAGTGCAAGTTGTCTAAGGCACGATCTGAAAGGCTGAGTCACCAATGGCCATGGCGTATATATCCCTGATGGTATGCACCTTGCAGCTCTTAGCCCTGCACTCCCAGCCAGTCATCAGTAGAGTTTTTCTTTTTTTCTTATTCAACATCAACTCAGGTTTTTAAAGTGCAAGGAGTTTCATCTTTCCTTCTGGAAAAAGACCTTATGAGTACAGATAATATTTACTATACTTTGAGCTGAAAACTTAGGCACAAACCTGCAGGTCTTGCTCCTCATTTCCTACATCAGACCCTGGCATGAGCCCAGTAATGGTAGGCGTGGAATTGAAAGATTTTTGCCCTTTGAGTTTTTAGTATATGTAGACAACAAAATACATGAGAACAATGCCAAAGCATACTTAAAGTTTACTTTAGAACCATTCTTCACAACAATTTATTCAAATCTTTTCTTATTTTATTTCCCCAAGCATCACACATGTAAAGTGAACATTTTGCCAAAAGAGGGCAGTATTGACCTGCAGTAGAATGTAAAGAGCCTGGAAAATTACTGCAGAGGATTAATTTTTTTCATGACACTGATAAGATTTGACAAAACTAGCCCTCTACTCACTAGGCTGATCTGAGATTAACAAAATTTTACAGATATATATGTATATATGTATATATACACACATACACACACACACACATAAATAACATGTTCTTGTTAGGTACCTTGAGTCGTGTCCAACTTACAGCGACCCTCATTGACAACAGAATGTAACACTGACACTGTGCCATGCCTGGCACTGTGTCAGTGTGTCCCTGCTATTCATAGGGTTTTTAATGGCTGATTGAGGATTCTTTTGGGAGTGGGTTGCCAGGTCCTTCTCCCATTTTTGCAGTGCTGGGAATCAAACCCAGCGCCTCAGTGTAGAGCAGCACTCTACCAACTGAGCTAAAACCCCAGCCCTGCGTGTGTGTATGTGTGTAATTTTTTTCCCTTCTTTTTACCATACTTGGGGACGTAGTCCCAGGGTCTTGCACATACTTTGCAAATGTTCTACCACTGGGCTGCGTCAGTCCATTTAAAATAACTTTTTTTTTTTTTTTTTTTTTTTTTGGAGACAGAGTCTTGCTAAATTACACAGGCTGCCTCTGGCCTTGAACTTGCAATCCTTCTGCTTCAGCCTCCCAAGTCACTATGATTAGAGGTGTGCACCACCATGCCCTGCTTGCTTTATATTTTTTAAAAGATTTGTCTAAAAACATTAAGGACAAAACTATTTAAAAAAAAAATACCTGCAGAGACACCTGCATCTCCATGTTCAATGCAGCACTTTTCACAGTAGCAAGGATATGGAATCAACCAAAGTGCCCTTCAACAGAAGAATGGATAAAAAAACTATGGTATATATACACAATGGAATACTATTCAGCAATCAAGAAAGATGAAATAGGGTCATTCGCAGCAAAATGGATGGAATTAGAGAAAATTATTTTAAGTGAACGAACACAAGCTCAGAAAGAGAAACAGCACATGTTCTCACTCATATGAGAGAGCTGACTCAAAATTACAAGAAGGAAAAATCCTACTCAAAGGTCA